>JBAMJR010000080.1:1107500-1131911 GCA_038501785.1 Myoxocephalus aenaeus
GGGTTTTTTCTAAAGTTATTGGAGATCTTTTTTTTTTTTTTTTATTCTCCACCACTAAACTTTTACACTTCCAAAAAAAGCAGCAAACATTTCTCCTTTTCCTCTAAGACTAAACAGCTATTTGCTTACATGTTATCTTAAGTAGGCTGTATAAGAGATGTTTGACTAAAATGATCACCTTCCTGGTTGTGCCAATCAACCCAGAAATCACTTACTTATTAAATGTAAGGAGTGAAAATAGGCCATGTTGTTACTCAGCTTATGTTTCCAACAGCTAAATGCAGGGTTCATACACATTCTGACCGATGGGTTTCCATGACTTTAAACCAAATTTCCATGGCCAAACATTTTGTGAAATCTGGGTGTAAACATGAAAAAGTGAGAATTTTTAATATTTAAACTAACAATGAGAATTCAAAAGCACACAAAACACAAATTAATGAGAAACAATAGTTTGATTAAAAGAATAAACATTTATATAGATGCCTGTATGTATGCCTGCTTATATTTTGAGCGTCTTTCTTTTAAAAGCATATTAATTATTTCAAACTCAGCGTAAATGAACGTCATGAACACATGAATATAACACGTTTACATCACTTTTACTAAACCTTTGGGATTTTATTTTTTTCAAGGACTTTTCCAGGCCTGGAAATAACCATTTTTAAATTCCACGACTTCTCCAGGTTTTCCATGAGCGTAAGAACCCTGTGAATGTGTTTTAATGAGGACACGTGTCTGTAGAGAGTTTACAACATTATCACGTACCGTTCAAGAGAACATCTCACGTATGTTTGAACATGCAACTACAGCCACTTCCATCCCAATCAGGTACGAGAGGAGCTCTTCAATCACACCAGGAGCATCTAAACCTGCGTAGTGACAGACTTACATCTGATGACAATGTTGTTAGAGGGAGGAAACAAAACTACATCCTCAGCCAGACAGCATCTCAAACCTCTGGACAGCCATTACGGAGCAGCAAGACATCATTTCCCCGATTGTAAAATCCACTTTCTCCTCGCAAATACAATTACAGGCAGTCAACGAGGGCAACAGCATTACAGCTTGTCGACTGAAAAGGGTTTCACAAAGTGATTGTTATATGGCTAAAAAGGTCAATTATCATGGAAGATATATCAGATAACGGTTCCTGAAAAAGGCAGATTTTGTTGTCCAGCAGTGTCCATACAATTATTATTTTTAAAGCATTCATACTAAAGCAGCCGAGTGATTTTCTTTTGCGTTTTGCGTCACAGAATAAACACAGTGCTGGACATATTTATAAAATCCATAAATGGGGGAAATGTCACTTAAAATAATGGTGACCATTCTACTCCATAGCATTTACTTTCCACAAGAGCCTACTTCAGGGGGCGCTAGAGTAGATTTTAGGAGCAATTTCTTTTTTTTGTAAGAAATCCCTTTCTGTTTGGAAAGCTTTTCTCTAAATTGCTCCATGTTTTACCTTTTCCCCTCCGCTATTAAATAAGAGTTGACAGGCCTGAACACCGGCTTCTCACACGGCCAACACATACGTTGTTGTTGTATTAATTTAAAGATCTACTCCTGAGAGGAGCACAGCTCTTTGGCTTTAAAGAAATCCAACTCTATACAAGAACATACACCAAAACACACCTTTTACTTTCACACAAAAAAGCCATTAAATAAAAACCAGGGAACCCTCAAGTTGAACTGACGCTTGGCTGTGCGTTAAAATTACACTATTGAATGAATTAACTTGAAATAGTAAGTCAGTAGAAAGCCATTAGCGGCGTTAGATGGGTCTCAGTGCTCTGTACCATGGCGCCCTCCCTTGGAGGCTTTCTGATATGACAGGTTGATGCAAAGTTGAGCTTCCTTTGGGATTTGTTCGTCTTATTATCAACCAGATCGCATAGTTAAAGCTGGACGTTGTAATCAGGGTTCATTCACATTCTGACTAATGGATTTCATGACTTTTCCATGACTTTAAACCAAATGTCCATTTAGTGAAATCTGGGTGTAAACATGAAAAAGTGAGTAAATGTAGTATTTAAACTAACAATGAGAATACAAAGCTTACAGTAAACCTTAAATGACTCAAATGAATGAGACAATAGTTTGATTAATAGAATAAACATTTATATAGATGCCTGTATGTATGCCTGCTTATATTTTGAGCGTCTTTCTTTTAAAAGCATATTCATTATTTCAAACTCAGCGTAAATGAACGACATGAACACATGAATATAACACATTTACATGACTTTTACAAAAACTTTGGGGATTTTATTTTTTGTCCAAGGACTTTTCCAGGCCTGGAAATAACCATTTTAAAACTCCATGGCTTTTCCAGGTTTTCCATGACCGTAAGAACCCTGTGTGATCCTCATCTCGCTCTCTCGGCTCAACAGGTGAGAGCTCTGAGCAGCACCCTGCTCACCTGCCGTGCTCGGCCAGCACTGCGCCCTCGTCCTTCAGCCTCCGGCTCTTGGCCGCGCAGTCCTCCAGCAGGATCTCTCTCCGCCGCTTGATGGCGAGCTGCCAGTCCACCTCGTCCTCCGGCCGCGGCCCGCCGTCCTCGGGCTTCTCTGCCGCGGACTCAAACTGCTGCACCACCGACTTTGAAACCTTCTCGCCGACTTTCCTCTTCCAGCCAAATGAAGCCATTCTGCAGGGAGGGGAAACGGGCGGGTTACCGACTGTGTTACATCAACCATGTCCAAACTCAGAACCACAAGAACCAAGAAAGCACAATTTCCTCAAGAAAGCCAAACCACAAAGGTCTATAAGTAAGTGCTACTAAAGTGCCTCGAAATCCTCTCACATCCGAAATCTGTGCGCGACCGAAATATACTTTTATTTTGAAAAACGGGCTAGATTTCACTTATGTTATTTAACGTTACTCGGCAATCTGGCTGCTACAGTTAGGGAACGGCATATATCCTGTTTAAGCACAGGACATATAACTAGTTAAGTTAACTATCTAACAACTAACTAGCTATAACAGTAAGTCGAGTTAGCTAGCTAATAAACAAAAACAACCCTCTCACAAGAACGCTAGCTAACGTTAGCTGTAACAACCGAGCTAACACTTGCCCACACTCTTGACACCTCAGTACGTTTGCTCACACAATGTTTAACTTGAGTTGGTTTTAACACAACACATTACATTTGCAATCGCAGAGTCCTTCAGCTTTCCGTGGGCAGAAACTGGACACGCTAACCAAGCTAACGGTGGTTAGCCATATTGGTTGACCCGGAAGTTGTGGCAATGTTTACGTCGTCTCTTAAAGAGACACGAACCATGTTTTGTTAAGATGATACACTATCATGCAGAGGCGTATGTTAAGGACACACACATACAACACACTGGTATTACAGTATGATGGTACTCTATACAGTAAGTTACAGTATAATATAAAGTAATATAATATACAGTTGTGACTTAAATGCAATGTGTGGGACTGACTCTCCATTTTGCCCACTAGATGGCAGCACAGGGATGACTCAGAACAATCTCTTGGCATACTTAACATTGTGTGTGCTACAGAATATATCTAATTTGATCTAAAATGAGCATGGCTTTCCTTCACATATAATTACACAGAATGACCTGAACAGCTAAATTAGTTAGTGTGATTCCAGAATAACAAACAAAAAGGAGACAACTTTAACTTCCTTATAGGATGACATTCCTCGTTTGCAGTGAGAGTAACTTTCAGTTTCCTGGGCACTGTCGGTTGTGAGGCGTTGATGGTGGTCGGTGCCATCTTTCAAGTTCATGTGACTTTTACTGAGCTGTCCAAAGACTAGAAACATGCAGAGAAACTTCCGCAAAGTTGTGTGCAATTTAGCAGTTTATTAGGCAGTTGTGTATACAAATGATTTCAACACTGTCCATTCAGATGTACACTGTCATTCTGGTAGGGTCCCTTTACACAACAAACAAAAATAGAACAATATTTCTCTGAAGCAATCCAAACAGATGGACTGGCAGATTTTATCTTCGGTCCACTAGTAAGCTACTCCATAAACGGTCAAAAAGGTCACGGTTTCACACATTCATCTTTCCTACAAACCCCTCGAGAAGTTTTGTAATCAAAATTTAAACTGCCCTATAAAACTAAAAATGTTTAGTTTTACAATATCTTCCCAAGACCATAATGTCTCTTCACCATGATCAGTTTATTTCATAAACTAGTTTAAAACTGAGACATAAAAGGTCAAATATTAACTAAATAGTTCAGTCCAAACCTGCCCCACGGGACAGCACGAGAAACAAGTTGATCGCAATTATTGTCACTCTTGGCAATTTGTGTTCCATAATGTTTCATAAATGTAAAATGGTTTGTACCAGTGAGATATTTAGATGTTTAAAGCCGTAGAGCTAAACATAACAGAGCCTTGAGCCACTGCTAACACCTCTTAACACAAAGACAGTTTGTTTTAAGTGACTGGTATTACAATGGTAACATGCCAAGGTCATTAAAACCAGGTTCAATTGACAGAAGACAAAAATGAAGAGGATTCATGTTTGCTTTGTTTTCTCTGATTGCCATTATTAAAGTGTCAGCAGTTACTGAGGTCTACAATAGTTAGGCAACAAGAATCAGACTTTTATTTTGTTTTGCAGTTAATATTTCTCTTTTTTTGGTAATGCAATCTGTGAATGTTTGACATTAATTTTGAATTAACAACACTGACAAAATAATGTGGACTTCAACACTTCAAATTGCAAATAAGTGTCAATAATTCTGATCAGCACTAGATTCCAACTTTTACCGACATTAAAAACAGTACTGATAATGATAAGGCAGCCAAACAACAGACACCGCTAACAACTTTTAAGACTGGACAGGAAATGGAGGGAGATTCATCACACTTGTGATTAAAGACATATATATCCAAGATTTTGTGAGCTTGCAAGTATACGATAGTCCGACCTTTTTTTTTTTTTTTATCAAATATAAATCACCGAAACGTTTATGATCTTAATGTTTGTTTCCCTTCTACAAGAACTGCAATCTATCCAGCACGACTTCACAATTCAAAGCTCGCAGGTTTGTTTCATGTCAACCATCAAGGGAATGTGTGGGTAAAAAATAAATAAGAAAACCCCCCAAAAAGATCATAATTCTGGATGTATTCACCTTACTTTAGACATTGTCCATGCACTGCATGTAATTGCTACTTCTCAATTTCAATTTGAGGCCGATACACTTTTGATGGATTGGCATTTACAAATTGGATTTAAGCAAAAGGCATTTCAGTCTGTGATCGTACTCGAATCCTAATCTAAAAAGGGGAAAAAGAAACGGAAAATACAACAAAAAGTCAAAACCATTTGGTCATTTTAATATGCGACACTGAAAATGATATATTTCTAGATTTTGACTGTCATGGCAAAAATACCTCTTAAACGGTGAAAGCAGGCTATATTTATGTGGAAAGACAATCAAGTATCAGAATAATTGTGATTGAAGGAAACAAAGCTGTGATATTGATTTAAAAACCAGTCAGTAAAAAAAGGGAAATATAGACCATCCAGCAATAGATCTTGATGCAAAAAAAAAAAAAAAAACACCCATAATTCCATTTCCAATAGAACCAACACTCCATCCACTGATAAATATATTCATGTCTTTATATATAAAAATGTAGGGGACAGACAAATTCGAACATTTTCTTTTTTTACAAGGACACAAATCATGAAAATTTAGTCTGACAACTCAGATAAAAAAAAAAAAAAAATCAAAACATAAATCTGATGAAGCATTCTTTTATCCCTGACACGAGACAGAAATGAGGGGGTGATTGCACTTCTTCTGAGTCCAATGAATGGGACGGGCATGAAAAACCTTCGTTACAGCCGGTGCAGAGCCCCGATACATCTGCACCCCTTCTGTTCCCCAGAGGGGGAAAAAACAAGAGCAAAAAAAAAAACTAAAAACGTGTGCAAAAGTGCTTTTACGACTGCCGACCAAACACCCAACCCTCAACACGTGGCTTCCTTCTCTGCGGGCAAAAACTTGATCTTGTTCTCTGTACTGGAAAGCAGTACTCACTGGCTACAGTACAGACAATTCAGTGTAATCACTTGCGTATATATGTATAGGTGGGATGTGGACATTTACCATTAAATTGATCAGGGAATTGTAAAATCGCCCTCCTAAATGTTGTTCTGTCCTAGCTATTAAGTAGCCCATCTTTCATCTTTTCAAATAACCCTTTACAGTCCCCGTCAGCTCAGTATACATCCTGTCCGCTTGGGGAACACTAACCTGCGTCAGTGCCATGGAACAATCACGTCATCCTCAGCTGGGACGAATTGAGCCATGAATCGGTTGCATGCTTATTGCTATAAAGACACTCGGAGAGGAAAAAAAGGCTAGCGATTGTTTTGCAAGCTATCGTGCAAGTAATTTAATAAGATTCGCACACATCTCAAAGAACTCGATGGTGTGGCTTCCCGGCCGAGGGACAATCGCGGCGTCCGCCCCTCCCGTTGATTCGACGGATGAGGTCAACGACGAAGCTAAGGAGGCTTCGGCGGCCTTGGTGGGGAGCACAGTGCTGGACGAAGTCGCTGCTGCAGCATCTGCCCCGTCCACATCGTTCTTAATTGTGGTGCGGTAGTTGCCCACAGACCCAGATCGGAGAGGGGTAGCCGTTCCAGATTTCGCCTCCAACATATCATCTAAAAAGAAAACAAGACAAAAAGGTTTGCTACAAAATACATATACGAAAAAGAAAAAAAAACTACTTTAAATGTCATTACATTTCCATATCACGGTCTGTAAAAAGGGCCGATGCAGTTCTTGAAAAGTTGTCGGAGACATTGCATTCCCTCGAAAACAATGACCCTGAAAGCTGTTAAAAAAAAAAAAAAAAAAAAAAAATGCAGCCTTCCATTCCTGAACAACCATCTGTTACAACCGCAGCTAAAGAATGAACGCTGTGGCGAGAAGTCAAAACGTAGTCTGGTGCCCTTTGCACAGCATGCCTTTGCTGCGTTAATTCTGCTCATAACAACACTCTTATCTCATATTTGCCTTTGAGGTACCGACACGCACCGACAGACAAAGAGCCAGAGCCCTCAACCCCCGAGTCAATCATTTATGAAGTCTGCACTGACGCCGTGAAATACAGGTCAACACTACCAAGCTGAAGGCAGAGCTTATCAGCATATCTTGTCAACGTTGGTTATAAAATATCATAAACTGTAAGCAAGCGATCTGAGACTTGTTTAAAACTAACAGAGCAACACAACTATACTTTTCTTTGTTTCCCTGTTTTTCCATCTCACATCTTAGTCAATAATTGACACGGAACAGGTTAATTAAAGCTTACCGTCTATGCTACGGAAGTCGAGGAGGTAGGTTCTACTGTCCACCTGGTAGAGTTGAAGGCTCATCTTGGTTTGCATCCCAGTAATCGGATTCTTCCTTCTCACGCGTAGATAATAAGGATTCACAACCTGGAAGAAACAACGACTGTATGATGCTACCTCCTTAAATGTATTCTGATATCTCAAACTGTTATGCAAAAAAATGAAGCACCATCTTCTCATAGAGCTTACCTTCCACTCGTAATCCAGCTGTTTCATGGCCCGGCACACTTCCGACATGATATCGTTGGGTCTGCTCTGACTCCGGATGCCCAGGTGCCACTTGGCCCGCCTAACGCCCTGGTGCTTGGACTTCTGGGGGTTCAATTCGTCCAGCGTGTGGCGAGGCCTGGGCGGAGTCTCCGCCAACAGGAAGGGCACGCGCTCGGGGTGGGGCTTGACGATGCCAGACACGGCCGCGCCGGACGCGGTCAGGTGCTGGTCATCGAGAAAAGAGTCGGGGGGGCTGGACGCCAGGTAAAAATCCTTGGCTTCATTCATGATGCGACGATTGTCAATGATGAGATGGTAGGCGACGGCCAATGGATCCTGATGGTTGCGACTATAAATGCAGGTCAGGACCTCCTCCTCTGTGCACTCAAACTTCTCGCATACCTCCTTCAGGGCCTCGTCGTCAATCATGTTGTTGCTGTAGGAGGGGTCCTCCGGGAACAAGTACTTCGGGAGGCCCTGTTTGAACCACTCGTCATCTCTGCGGGAGGAGAAATATTTTTTGTAGTCAAACAAACCACAGACCATGAATGCAACGCTGACAATGAGACTAGTTCTACATGTATACAATAGTTTGACTCACCGGATGTCTTTGATGGTGGCTCTTTTCATGGGGTCCACCTGCAGCATGTGTTTAAGGAGGCTTATTACCGCGGGGTTCAGGTACTGCGGGGTGAAAAAGATCCCGTCGCAGATCTTCTTAAAGAGCGTTGGCACGTGGTCGTCGTCAAAGGGAAGCGTCCCACACAACAAGGCATAGAGAATGACCCCACTGCTCCAGATATCTACCTCTGGACCAGCATATAGCCTGAGGACGAGTCAAACAATAAACAATCCGGTTGTTAGGAAGGCCACACCTTAATAGCTTGTGTTTACTCAGTAACATCTTGTTGCAACAAAGGGAGAATTGTTACGCTCTGTGTCAATGTCAACTTCTATTGACGGCAAACATTACCTTCCCGAGATGACCTCAGGAGCAGCATAGTTTGGAGAACCACAGCTCGTTCGCAGGAACTCTCCATCTGACATCATGTTTGATAATCCTGCACAAATTATTACACGGATATAATAAAAGGTCAGCAGAAGTCCTGATAGCTAATCGGCATATTTGATTGGTGCATCCCGGCATATAATACAAAACTAAAAACACAGGGACCCGCTTATAAATAATTGTTCCATAGTCCTATTAATAGTGAAAAACTCCACATGGACTCCATTTCATTTAGAGTTACTGAACCAAGTACTGTACTGATGTGTCCATAACGTTAACAAATGTCACCTGTGAGGACCTGGGTTCAGGACTCGACACGCTTACCGAAGTCTGCAATCTTGGCATTCATGTGTGCATCAAGCAGCACATTTTCAGGCTTGAGGTCTCGGTGCACCACCATGTGTCTGTGGCAGTAGTCTACCGCTGAAATAATCTGCTGGAACAGCCGACGGCTCTCCTTCTCATCCAACTGTCAAAGCAGAAATTATCCATGAGCTGTGATCTTCTCTGTGACTCTCACTCTGTAAATTAGCACATCTCAGCTGACTAAGCAGCACTTGGCGTGGTGTTGAGTTATCTTTTCATGCCACAGTTTTTGGTTCACAGGTTGCTGTATCTGCAGCAGAGAGGCTGTACTAATGCACTCGTGTGTTCTGGTCCCTGAAAACAAAATATGCAAAATCTGCTCCATATGACCAGATGGAAAGAGTGAAGGGAAATGTGGAACATCATCAGAACGGACTTTAAAACATTTTCCAGTATCATAGTGTATTACCTTTCCATTTTTGCAGATATAGTCGAATAGCTCGCCTCCCGAGACGTACTCCATCACCATGAAGATATCTGTAGGGGTGCTGATAACCTGATACCTGCAGACATCAACACAACGGTTAAATCACACGAGTCATCAACAATAAGGAGATATAACACTACTCAAATACAGACAGTTAGGAGTTATTATTTCATTGATGATGCACTGAAACACATCTCATGCTTGCCCTCACCGGGCCAAATTAAATAAACTACAGGTGTGAAAGCACCCGCAGCGAGTGAGCCTAGTTTTAAAACAACAAAGACTTGTTTCCGAGAAAGAAAAGCACATTTGTGTGTGTGTATTTAGCATGTATACACACACACACACACACACACACATGCTAAATACAAATACCACAATTAAATTCATCTATGATGCAGCACATATTTCTAAGTATTAGTGTATACTCGATTCAGCTACTTAAGGCATATCCTTTCAGTCCATGGCTTAGTCAGAAATTCTTGCACTTAAGAATCTACACTGGCCCCCATCATCTATTTACACAACACTGGCTGTGTGGCTGGCTACGCTTGCACATAAGCCCCATTTCTCCCAGTGATTATCATATTCAACATCAAGCAGCAGAAAAAGCGATCAGGACAACTGGAATTTCTGCCAGCAACATTGCTCCACAAACTCCAACGCCAACTCCACAAAGTAGCAAAGCAATGGCAACGTAACAGTGTTTAGATATTAGTGAAACTGTGCGTCTTATTCATTTAAATCCACCATAACAGTGCGATGTCAGTCTAAAGGTAAGTGCATAAGATTGTGACAGATTTGTTCCTGTTGACTGAACTACAAAGTTAAAAATACCAACGTTTCGGAAGATGTGACAGATGCTGACTAAACGCTCGTAACGTCTGTCACGATTGCTACGAACATCCTGTAAACCAAATGAAGGTGTATTGTGTTATATTGCTTCACTTGTACAAGCAACGCTGTGCACTCTGCACTAGTGTTTGTGCGCCCAGTCAAAAGATGGGATCTCTCCCTCTCACAAACACACACACACAAAAGAGTTTACATTCTTTTGCATGCATGACATGGAGCTGGCATTTCATGCAACTAGCCACACCTCATGGTCACTTAATGACCCTGTAACTGTGGCCTTGGGCACTTGCTGCAAACATTCAGATATACGGTAGAAAGCAGCCCTTCATTTTTTTTTTTTATTACATATATTTTTAGATCAGTGACTTCTCCAGCACCACCACAGCATCGGTGTGTTTACTTCAGGCTCGTAGTGGTTACAAGCTCTGCTTTATGCACATTTGCATTTCGGCACAAACGACATACTGAGATCGCCTCGGATTTGTTTCATCGTCATTTTAGACATGTGAAGTTAACCAACGACTCATTCGAAATTCCTGTATCTATCTGCACCAACACATGCAGATGTAGTCAGCAGTGCCATTAGCTATTGTAAACAGGACAGAACATATCTTTGCCGTGGAAAATACACAAATTTGGATGGGATGTGACAATTCTATCCTGCTGTATTACATTCAAAACACAGACCAATGAGTTCTGTGAATAAACTCTTCGTGCATGATGAAGCACTTTTACATATTATAATGAAAAGGTCAACAAAGAGGATAACCAAAAACAGGCAAAAAAGCAGAGTGAGCCGGGGGCTGAAAGGAGAGGAGACTGGGTCAGAAAGATATCCCCACATGGATGTATTCTAAAACACACCATTAAAGCCTGAAAATAGCTAAGTGGGTGGCATTAATGTGGCGGCAGGGAGATTACGGAGCAGCAAACAGGGTGTAATCTAGGACTTACAGTTTAATTATGTGAGGATGCCTGAAAAGCTTGAGGTTCTGGATCTCCCTGCGGATCTTTCCCACCACGTCCAAACTGCGGATCTTCTGCCTGTTCAAGATCTTCACGGCCACTTGGTGCTTGGTCAGCTCATGTTGGCCGACTGCAGGAGGAAACAAAACGAGCGGACGTGAGCAATACCAATTACAACCCTGCACATACACTACCGATGAAAAGTTTAGTGTCACCTGGAAAGTCAAATGTATTATTTACGGTTGAAATAAATTTTCCCCCAAAGGAAGAACAATTAAATGATTAAGCGTATGTTTAATAGAAGTCCCCACAGTGTTACATGCCAGGTGACAATCATGTTTGAACCATTTTTGCCCCAAATACCCTTTGATTTTGACTTTGTTTTCAACTCCAGAAAAGCATTAGTGACCGGAGATCATTGTTGAACCACAACGGCGCTTGCAATTGGGCTCTAAATATTTTGGGTAGCCGTTTCTCTTTGAGCCTTCTAAAGTCTGCTCAGAGGTTCGATTGAATAGATTTAAACATGGATTTGTTAGTCCATAATATGTTTAGCTGACATTCTGTGATCTAGAGTGTTAACTCTAGACCAACGCTCTTTTTTTTTTACTATTGTGATGTTTTAAGAATAGCTTTGCTCAAGTAACACACCTGTTAATATTACAGCTTGGTATAGGCATTATTGAGCACTTAACACTGAAACAAGAACTTACTCCTATTTAAATCTGCACACCTTTTGATGATTAGCTTCCAATTAATTTACCAATGACTGGTGATTTATTCTATTCTTACTGTTGCTTGGAGGGATCCATGTCTCTTTCTGTCATTCTTTTTGAATTTGTTTGCAAACCTTTCATACAAAATAACATCAAGCATATTTGTAAAGAGAACTTTCTACAACCTAAAAGCATTAACAAATGAAAAATATATATAGTATTTTCTGACAGTTTTTGTGGCAGGCAATCCCAAACTTTTGAACAGCAGTAAGTGAGGGTTAAAGGTCAAAGTGCATCTCCAAAACACAGACATATCTAGATACACCGCAACACTGAAGACGAATAACTATTAATATTTTTTTTTAGGTTTGGCCAATAGCTTGACAACCCCAAAATAAATGTAATCTAAACCCAAATATGTAATCCTTGGGGTAAAGTGAAAATAATGGACGCTACAAAGATGACATTAAAACAGTAATATGCAACAGTAGGACGATACATATATTTTAACATATCAGAATGAACTACTATACAAAGAAAAAACAAATCATTGGAATGAATGAAGAGTTAGTAAACAGCTGCTATTCATTCACCAGTTGTGTTAGTGAACTATTAACCAAGCCTACAGTAACCAACACCATTATCACAGAAAAAAAAAAAAAACACCATTGCAGAGATGACTCACTGTCTATAAACAAAGACTGTTTTTGTTCTGACTTTTTTTTTAGTGGAGTGCCTAATGGATTCACTTTATCTGGGTAATATTAGGACTTACTCATGAGTTCAAAACGCCCTGCATTATAAAACAGCCTACAGAAGAGGAAGATAAGAGGGAAACAGGAGCAAATACACAGGGACGTTCTCTAAAAATCACGTAACTCAAGCAAAGCTATTTATTGACTAATCGTGCCGTCCTCTAGATTGACAACACGGCGGGTTAGCCCCCCCCACACACACACACACACACACACACACACACACACCTAATAACGGTCTCTTCAATAAGGAGGGCAGAGTTGAAGACCAAATGTTGCAAGACATTCTTGCATCGTGTTTTAAAAAAAGAGAGAAAAGGAAATGATAATCGTTCATATCTACCCATCTAGCGCCATGGCTGTCAACCAGCAGTCAAGACGGGTTTACTTCCCGGTGTCAGTCTTGACAAGCGACTTGTGGCTTTTCGGGCTAACTTAGCTACGCTACTAACTGAGATAGACGAAACGGAAGCTAATGTCACAGAACTTGCATAGTATGGCTGCCGTTGGCATCTGCGGCTACATCCCCCCCAAAAAACGCCACGTCTGGCAGAAACAAGTTAAGCTAACTAGCAGGACATGAGGACAACAAGTGTGCTACCTTCCTGGCGTTGCGACGAGTTAGCTTTCACGGCATGCTAGCTTAGCAGCTAAGCTACAAGCTCCCGTTGCCACCATATTTCAGCTGCACAGGCGTCAAGGCGGTGAAGACATACCTTTAACCTTTCCGAACGTGCCCACGCCGAGTGTGTCTCCGAGAATGTAATGTCCAATTTTTACTCTTCCTTCATTTTTCAGTTTTTCCGTCGCCATCTTCCCGCAGTGGCCTTGCTGCGGGGTTAGCTAGCTGCGAGCAGAGATGGACCGAACTCCGCTGTGTGCGTCTCTACTCGAGCAACTCTGCTCCGCGCGGGGATGTGGGCGGGGCCTGCGCGAGCCTGCGCGATTCGTTCGTAGCGTAGGCGACGTAGGATGTTGCCTTCAAAGTTCCCAGTAAACTCCTAAATCGAGGTGTGTTTAGAGAGATAGTTACCCGCAAGGGGGAATTGTTTCGTTACAGCACCATTTATACATATACTGTAAGTAAAGCGAACATTTTTACATACAAGTAAAGCAATATTAATATAACAATTCACAATATACACAAAGAA
Organism: Myoxocephalus aenaeus; assembly: GCA_038501785.1. NCBI lineage: Eukaryota > Metazoa > Chordata > Actinopteri > Perciformes > Cottidae > Myoxocephalus > Myoxocephalus aenaeus. The sequence goes on from JBAMJR010000080.1 coordinate 1,121,331, forward strand.
TAGCATATACTAATATCAAATTAACTAACAAAACAATAGTGCAAAGATGTTGCCAAACAAACAAACAACAGTAAACGCACATTAGACATAATAATGTACATACGATGATTAAGAAGAAATAAAAGTAAGACAACACTGTTGCATGGAGACAAAATAAGTGCAAAAGAATCTCAGTCGCAACCATGAACAGATGCATCAAAATGCAACTATTAATTATTTACAGAGAAAGCTAAACAGCACTATGGAAACTGTGAATCAACTCAGCCGTAGAACCATATATGGGCAATGTTTTTTTTTATATGGTGGTCTGACACGTGACCTTTGTCTAAGACAGGACACAATTTGACTTTAACTAAAATGCCTTGGTGGTTATAGGCCTAGACATGAAGTGACACATCTCACCCAACATTTCATTTGATCATAATTGACATGGATTTCCATGAAAATGTGGTTCTGATTCAATAAATATTAAAAATATGCCACACTCAAGCCTTACCAAGTGGCAAAAATCACGTTTGCAAAATGAATCCTTGGTTGTACCCTGAATGTACACCTAAGCAATTGACGATAAAATGCTTTTCTATCAAATTTAGTAACCCGGTGGACAGGGAATGCAGTTACATTTTGTCATAGTTCACTATTCAACTCTATTTTAGGAAAATATTCAAGGGCTGGAAAGGCAAATGAGAAATAACATTTGGTTAGATTAAAGGAAGTGAGGACACTCACCTTGCTCCACAGACTGAGATTACCACCACTCTTTCATGCATGGCAGTTATACTTTAAGATATGCAAATTAAAGTTATTATGGAAATAAAAGACTGTTCAGCGCTGGTCTGGGTTGATGTTCTTGTGAGGTGTGAAGTCAAAGGCAGCTGGACATTGCTGTGTAGTCTCATTGATGGCTCTTGAGTTTGAACGGAGCCACTTATACTGTATTTCATGACCTGGAAGGCTGACAATGAGACGTGTTGAGAATGACAACGAGCTTGTCAGGAGGCAAGAGCTGCTTAGTGACATTGATGCATGAGCAAACACCCCCAGAGCATCCCAAATCACACCGTAAAGCACAGTGAAGCACAGCATACAGTAATGCACTTAAAAAGGATATCCCAAATAAGTGCAACTATCTTTATTTTGTTCGCCAACCTAAAGTACAGGCTGAACAAATACAGGCTTTACACTGTCAGTCAGTGAGTATCAAAGAATGAATGGGCTGGTAAACAGTTACCATGACTCCCCAGAGAAGTCCGGTAAGAATTACAGAAAATACAGTTAGTACCAAAAGTCCTTGTCGGGGACACTTGGTCTCCGCTTGTGTGTGTGCTGGGCTCTCTATAGGCTTTGAGATAAAAATAACACAGATTAGATTAAAAGTTCTATTCATGCTGTCCCCATTTTAGGAAACAATACGTCCAATTGACTTCAATACAGTACAGTGCATTTAGTCCGGCGTGTTTAGTTCTCTTCCTGTTCTTATTTATCAGGTTGGAATGAAGTGAGGGCCAGTAAGAGCCTGTCCATAAATGTGTCTCACAGCTCTCATCAGAAACCTACAGATGCGATCACCTAAAGTCTGCTCAGTGGCGACATCTGGTGGTGGCGTGTCAATATTACAGGTTGTGGTCAGCTCTTGTGAATAAGAGGATGAGCTGCTCAAGCAGCTCTTTGACAGTGTATCCAGGGTGTATTTATTTTATGTGACTGTATGGGCTCTGCTACATGTCATCGGCAAAGCTTTTAAAAAGTGGTTTCAGGAAGTAGGGCCAAGGTAAATGGGGCGTTATACAGGTATGGGTCATTTAAGACATTGAAGGAAAAGGACACCTCCACCTTAACTCGTCATAATAAACAAAATGAAGTCCTGTGGTGTCACCAAAATGTGGGCAATTCGAGTGATGATCACAGGTGAAAGCCTTGTTCTTAGTATTTCACATCCAACCTGGAAAACAGTACAGCCGATTCTGTTTGTGGTGGTATACCAACACCAGGTTTGTACTCCGAATTTATATCTGAATTTTCAGAGTTTTTGTCAAGTTTGGTCCTTAAGACTGATAAGGTTATTATTGTAGGTGATTTTAATACTCATGTGGATGTTAGCAATGATAGCCTTAGTGTTGCATTTAGCTCATTGTTGGATTCGATTGGCTTCTGTCAGAGAGTACAGGAACCGACTCACTGCTTTAACCACACCCTCGACCTTGTCCTTACATATGGCATTGACGTGGAGCATTTAGTAGTGTTTCCACAGAACCCTCTTTTATCAGACCATTGCCTTATAACTTTTGAGTTTATACTACCAGATTGTACAGCGTTAGGCAAGAGTTTCTACACCAGATGTCTAACTGACGGTGCTGTTGCTAGATTTAAGGAAGCGATTCCTTCTGTATTTGATTCATTACCATGTCTCAATATAACAGAGGACTCCTGTGCTAACTTTACTCCCTCCCAGATTGATCAGCTCGTCGATGGTGCTACTGGCTCACTGAGAGTGACGCTGGACTCGATAGCCCCTCTAAAAAAGAGGATCATCAAGCAAAGGAGGCTCGCTCCATGGTATAACCCTCAGACACGCATATTGAAGCAAGCATCAGGAAGCTTGAGGGCATATGGCGCTCCAACGGTCTGGAGGAGTCCCGGTTGGTTTGGCGGGATAGTCTGAGAACATATAAGAAGGCCCTCCGTAATGCCAGAGGAGCCTACTACTCATCACTAATAGAGAAAAACAAGAGCAACCCTAGGTTTCTCTTTAGCACTGTGGCCAGGCTGGCTGAGAGTCATAGCTCGGTGGATCCGTGTATTCCTATAGACCTCAGTAGTAATGACTTTATGAACTTCTTCAATGATAAGATTATGGCTATTAGAGACAGGATCGGTGATCTCCTGCCCTCGACTACTGCCGGTCCATCCTCAGGTGGGATGGCCATGGAGGAGGCTGTGGGCCCTGATTTTTTACCATCAACCTCGACCAACTGTCTTCAATGGTTTCTACTTCTAAATCTTCTACTTGTCTCCTAGACCCTGTTCCGACTAAACTGTTTAAAGAAGTTTTACCCTAAATTAGTGCCTCTCTACTAGATATTATCAATGGGTCTTTACTAATGGGTCATGTACCACAGTCTTTTAAAGTAGCTGTAATTAAACCTCTTCTTAAAAAGCCCACCCTGGATCCAGAGGTGTTGGCTAACTACAGACCTATCTCTAACCTTCCCTTCCTCTCTAAGATACTGGAGAAGGTAGTCGCAAATCAGTTGTGTGACTTTTTACATAACAATAGTTTATTTGAGGAGTTTCAGTCAGGATTTAGAAAGCATCATAGCACAGAGACAGCACTAGTGACAATTACTAATGACCTTCTAGTTGCATCAGATAGGGGACTTGTCTCTGTACTTGTCCTGTTAGACCTTAGTGCTGCATTCGACACCATTGACCATGACATCTTATTACAGAGACTAGACCAGTCGATTGGTATTAAAGGTACAGCATTAAGCTGGTTTAAGTCGTATTTATCAGATAGATCTCAGTTTGTATTTGTAAACGATGAGGCCTCGATGACCACCGCCGTTCGTCATGGAGTTCCACAAGGTTCTGTGCTTGGACCAATTTTATTCACCTTATATATGCTTCCTTTAGGCAATATTATCAGAAAACACTCCATAAACTTTCACTGTTATGCCGATGATACTCAACTATATCTGTCAATCAAAACAGATGAAATCCACCAGGTCGCTAAGCTTCAAGCGTGTCTTAAAGACATCAAGACCTGGATGACCTGCAACTTCCTGCTGCTGAACTCTGACAAGACTGAAGTCATTCTACTCGGCCCAGAACACCTCAGAAATCAACTATCTGACGATATGGTTTCCCTGGATGGCATCGCTCTGGCATCCACCACCACCGTAAGGAATCTCTGAGTTATTTTTGACCAGGACCTGTCCTTTGGCTCCCACGTGAAACAGATCTCAAGGACTGCCTTTTTTCACCTACGGAACATCTCAAAGATCCGGCACATCCTGTCTCCAAGAGATGCAGAAACATTGATCCACGCATTTGTTACTTCAAGACTGGATTACTGTAACTCCGTATTATCAGGCTGCTCCGGAAAGTCCCTTGGGTCTCTCCAGCTGATCCAGAATGCTGCAGCTCGTGTACTAACAAGGACTCGGAAGAGAGATCACATTACTCCTGTATTAGCTGCTCTCCACTGGCTTCCTGTAAGATCGAGAATCATATTTAAGATCCTCCTCCTCACCTATAGAGCCTTGGCTGGTGATGCACCATCATATCTGAAAGAGCTTATAGTGCCATATTACCCCACTAGAGCGTTACGCTCACTGAATGCAGGGTTACTTGTGGTTCCCAGAGTCTTAAAAAGTAGGTTGGGGGCTAGAGCTTTCAGTTATCGGGCTCCTCTTCTGTGGAATCAGCTTCCACTTTCAGTCCGGGGTGCAGACACAGTCACCTCATTTAAGAGTAGACTTAAGACTTTCCTCTTTGTTAGCGCTTATAGTTAGGGCTGTTTCAGGCTTACAGTTAGGGCTGGCTCAGGTTTGCCCTGGTCCAGCCCCTAGATATGCTGCTATAGGCCTAGACTGCTGGGGGACACCTTAGGATACACTGAGCTCCTCTTCTCTTCCTCTTTCGCTCCTCCTCTCCTCTTCTTTCTCTCCATCTGGATAAACTATTGCCTCTTCAATGCACATTACTAACTCTACTTTCTTTTTCCAAGGATTCATGGCTGCCTGGAACCGGTCCTGCCCCGGGTCCCGCGGGTCCTGCCCCCGGTCCTGCCCCCCCCCCTGCCATGGATCCATGGCTGCCTGGAACCGGTCCTGCCTGCTGCCATGGCCCTGCTGATGGAACCGGCCTGGAACCGGTCCTACCTGCTGCCATGGCCCTTCTGATGGACCCCTCCTCTCTACTGCCTTCTGCTTCATGGATTATCAGGATCATGGACCATGCCTAATACTCACTATATGAATAATTTCTGTCATATTCATTGAATGTGCTGTAACTACGCTATTCATTCTGGCCACATGACATCTATTGCTTCTGTCCATCCGGGGAGAGGGATCCTCCTCTGTTGCTCTCCCTCAGGTTTCTTCCCCTTGTTTTTCCCTGTGAAAGGGTTTTAACTATCTCTTTAGGGGAGTTTTTCCTGATCCGATGTGAGGTCCCGGGACAGGGATGTTATGTGTACAGATTGTAAAGCCCTCCGAGGCAAACTTGTATTTGTGATGTTGGGCTATATAAAATAAACTGAATTGAATTGAGGTCATGGTTTAGAGCAATTATTTACACTAAATTAATATTCATTCATACATCTTGTAGAATGAGAGGTGAGCTAAACCAACACACACACACACACACACACACACACACACACACACACACACACACATATACATTATATATATATATATATATATATATATATATATATATATATATATATATATATATACACACACATACATACATACATACATACATATATATATATACTATATATATATATACACATACATACATACACATACATACACACACACATATACATATATATATATATATATATATATATATATATATATACATACACACACACACACATACTATATACATACATATATATACATACATATATACTACATTTGGACTATTAATACATCAGATAGGTGGCAGTCTGGCAGTCGCGTTTTTTTAAAGTTTTTCAGTGATTCTTATTTGCAACTCTTAAAAAGTCGTAAAAAGTGTGAATATAGCCTAATTTTTTTTTTTTAAAGTATAAACCAAAATGTTTTGCTGTAAGTAGTATTACTCATTTTAAATACTCCACTTAAGTTTACCTCCAGGTTAATGAGGTAACGTCTCACTCGTGTCCTGACTCAGATTGACCAGTAGAGGGCAGTGTCTATGCAAGAGAGGAGATCCTGTGGAGGAAGAGGAGGATGAGGAGGAGGATGTCCTGTCCTTAGATGCACTGCAGCGTTGCATTCATTATTTCAATATCAGCCATGAGCCACTCATTACCATCAATACAGAATGATTCAACTTTAGAAGACTTGACTCAGGTGCAAAATTAAATATTGCTAACTGTAGAAAACACAATAGATAAAACATTGGACCGTCATCCTCGTCGGCTGGATGTTTTGTTCTTCCTCACAATAGAATCCAACTGTCCGACTCATATTTCCTCCACTGTGCGTTCATAAGCTCCCGATTATCATTTTAATTGCAGAGGTGCTTATAATAATCCGACTGAATCCGCCTGCTAACATGCTCATGGAAGTATACGCGCACCATTCCACACCCGAGCACCTGCTCTCCCAGTGACGTGCAGAGATAAAGATGGCCTTCACATGCAGAGAATGAAACAACACCAGCAGACTGTGTGCGCCGCAGCAGCAGCTATTTACTTTTTAATGAAACAAGTTATTGCTCGGGAGTGTGTGTGCATACAGCTGCACGGACATGGAGCAACATGGAAAGGGAATGAGGAGGAGAAAAGAATGGAATGAAAGCATTATTACGACACGCAAACTGTTGTCAGCCAAAGATTCACACACGATGTATCTCATCCCGGGAATGAACTCGGAGATAATCATGAAAAACTGAGAATGAGATTTAACCAATTTCATAACCGTTAATGCACAGGTTTTACCTTTACATTGAACATGTGCTGCAATGGGTTCTTTAAGAACTTAATGGGTTCTTTAAGAACTTAATGGACAGCCAGTCTTTCATAAACAAGAGACAGTGAATGAACACTAGTGTTTACCAGAATAAAACACATCTCTTTTACCCATTAAACTTGTTTTTCACTCAAAGTAAAAACTAGTTTCAGAGTTTGAAAGAGATCTCCATCACATGAATAATTCTCAAAACTTAACAGGCCAGTGTAAGAATCATCTGAATTCCTTTGGTGTCTGCAAACATCTTCACAACATTTAAAAAGATGTAATCACACCCATCAGAGAGAACACAAATAATAGTTTAAAAGACGTTAGATACTACAAGAACCAGATTCACAGTAAGTAGCGCGAGTTACAGCAACACGGAGGCACGGATAACAGAATTCACGGGACGTCCAGCTGATCAGAGATCAGATGTGAGCGGGAAGGAAAACAAAAGAGAAACTAAGAACACATGTATGAAGTAGAAGATAACATAAGCAGTCAAATCGCCTAACAAAAACGGGTTAAACGCTTGCTGTGACATTACAAAAAAATAAATAATAATAATGTAAAGAAAAGGGGAAAAAATTGCATAAAAAAAAAAAGAAAATTCACGCAGAATATCAATAAAACTCAACAAACATCATCAAAACTATCTCACCAAATAACATCATTACATGTTTATTCTCTCTCCTGGAACTAGTAAACTAAGAGGACTGCTGGAACTGAACACGCTTGTGTGCGCTCCCTCTTTTCTTTTTGTTTTAAGCTCTACAGCGTCTGCATGTTGAGGCACTTGGAAAGAATATGATTGTACTGTGTGGAGTATATTATGTACATTTGTTACGCCCGTGTGCCTGTTAATCACACTCCCTCCAAAACTAACGTGTGCTTTAACCTCACAGATCTAGAAACACGCGTCACCATGGTCAACATGATCTCATATTCACTCGCACTAGCTGAGAGAGGAACGCTGAAAACGCATAGCAGTGCAGTCATCTACAAAAATATTATTAGCTCATGAAGTGGCCACGATTTACTGATTCCAGATCAGTGTTTCAGCTCCGAGGGCTGATGACTTTGACCCTGTAATCTCTGGCACCTGATCGGAAAGCGAGACGCTGACCTCGATTAGCCCGACGGGAATTCACCCGAGGCGTCTGAGGACAGGGCAGAAGAAAGGCGTCTTTCCCCCCTTGTGCTTCTCCAAGAGCTTCTCGACTCTCACGTCGTTTAACGCAACGCTTCCCAAAAGAGGAACCCAGGAAAATGAGAAGTAAAAGCACCCTCTGTAGTCTGGAGTCTTCCCTTAAATTATATCCATGAAACACTCACAACAAAAAGGTAATTTAACCACCGGATTACGACGACTACGAATGCTACATTTCAATTAAAGGGGGGAAAAGATGAGTGATAATATTCCCAGTCAAACATCATTTAGTGGACTTCCAAGTGACAAACAGCTCACACACACACCAGATATCACACAACAACATCCTCATGTCACACGACAACATCCTCATGTCACACAACAACATCCTCATGTCACACACCAGACATCACACAACAACATCCTCATGTCACACAACAACATCCTCATGTCACACAACAACATCCTCATGTCACACACCAGACATCACACAACAACATCCTCATGTCACACACCAGACATCACACAACAACATCCTCATGTCACACAACAACATCCTCATGTCACACACCAGACATCACACAACAACATCCTCATGTCACACAACAACATCCTCATGTCACACACCAGACATCACACAACAACATCCTCATGTCACACACCAGACATCACACAACAACATCCTCATGTCACACAACAACATCCTCATGTCACACACCAGATATCACACGACAACATCCTCATGTCACACAACAACATCCTCATGTCACACACCAGACATCACACGACAACATCCTCATGTCACACAACAACATCCTCATGTCACACAACAACATCCTCATATCACACAACAACATCCTCATATCACACGACAACATCCTCATATCACACGACAACATCCTCATATCACACAACAACATCCTCATGTCACACAACAACATCCTCATGTCACACACCAGACATCACACAACAACATCCTCATGTCACACAACAACATCCTCATGTCACACAACAGACATCACACGACAACATCCTCATGTCACACAACAACATCCTCATGTCACACGACAACATCCTCATGTCACACGACAACATCCTCATATCACACAACAACATCCTCATATCACACGACAACATCCTCATATCACACGACAACATCCTCATATCACACAACAACATCCTCATGTCACACACCAGATATCACACAACAACATCCTCATATCACACAACAACATCCTCATGTCACACACCAGATATCACACAACAACATCCTCATCACTGGTCCCACGCTAAGACGACCTCCACATGTTAAGACGACCTCCACATGTTAAGACGACCTCCACATGTTAAGACGACCTCCACATGTTAAGACGACCTCCACATGTTAAGACGACCTCCACATGTTAAGACGACCTCCACACGCTAAGACGACCTCCACATGTTAAGACGACCTCCACATGTTAAGACGACCTCCACATGTTAAGACGACCTCCACATGTTAAGACGACCTCCACATGTTAAGACGACCTCCACATGTTAAGAGGCGTGTGGGTCCGGAGGTCAGGAGCGTCCCGCTAAGGAAGGCTGGAGATGTCCCGCTTGGGAGGCGGACCGCCGGGTTTACAGGCGGCGCCGTTAGCTTTGTCCTCGAAGACCAGGACTCTGTGGAGAGAGAGAGGGGGGGGGGGGAGAGAGAGGGGGGGGGGGGGGGGGGGGGGGGGGGAGAGAGAGAGGGGGAGGGAGGAGAGAGAGAGAGAGCAAGGGAGCGAGGGGGAGGGAGGGAGAGAGACAGAAATAGCAAAACAAAAAGGCCAATTAGTTCAAAATAAACAACACACTTAATTCTTTTAACGACGCTGATGCCTGACATGGAAAAACCATAAATACAAATCACATACTAAAAGGAAAGTGTGTAGTTATTATGCATTGCGTTTGCTGTTGCATTTGCTTTTTATTTTTTCATGAGGTGTAAACTAGTGTTTATCTTCATTATCACTTCATATACAGACTATTTCCATCATGACGAGACTCATGTTTTAGGTCCATAAAAAGGCAGAAAACTAAAAAATTCTGTTAGAATGTCCAAAAGCCCAAGTTTCCATCTTTAAATAGCTTGTTTGACAAATCAATTCATCCATCAAAAGAAATGAACGTAAGCCGGCAGAGACGGAGAGAAAGGCACGAAGACAGAAGTGAACAAGAACAGTGAAAACAAGGCGGCAGGAATGTGGGCGTGCGGCGAGGTAATCAGCTGCTGGAGGAAACACAGCCTCAGTTGGCCTCTTGCGTTAGCCGGCTGAGCGCCGAGCGAAAGGAAAGGAATGAAGGGAGCCCACAAAGGGGACCGAGGGAGTAGTGGTCACGCCGAGGGAGCGACCTGACGGCAGCTATTCAGAGCAGAGCGCCCGTCTTTAATTTCCTTTTTTGGAAAAACTCTGCAAAGCTCCGCTAAGCTCATAAGGAGCGATCAGGTGTGATCTTCAGCTCAAGATCAGGATCACAGCCGATCGCTCGTCTGCTCCCGATTCAAAAATCACGCATCCGGCAATGTGTCAATGCGTGACTCATTGCGATGCGCATGTATGAATCGCATCCCTGCACACAGACTACGTGCACGCTCATGCACACACAGGGATATGTGATTATCTTCATTTCATGGATTTTTTTTGTGTGTAAATCCTTAATTTTGGAGTCAAACTGTCATCAAATCGATAGGAAATGAAATAAATACGGAATATTAAATCTGTAAGGCGC
>JBAMJR010000081.1:10000-162500 GCA_038501785.1 Myoxocephalus aenaeus
TGGATTGCTCGTTGAGCACTGGAATGACAGGGGGTCTGAACGAGCGCTGAAGAAGAGAGTGAAAGGCAGGAAGGAGAATGCATAGGGACCCCTGCTGCTTTTTAGTAGTAGGGGCCCCAACCCTTACCCTAACCTAACCCAGCTAGTGCCTCCTGCCAGAAGCTCTCGCCTCCTTCAGGACCGCTCTATTAAGACCCCTCCATTCCTAAATTCTAATTGTAAAACCATAAATTAATGGTCCATCCTACCCTAGAATCACAATTTTCGCATTGAAAACAGGTTTGTTCTGGCCTAACCTTAACCAGGAGACCCAACCCTTTATTCCACTGACCTCAACCATTGAGGATCCACCCCTAAACACAATTTAGAAACCACGCCCACTCATAGAAACGCTGGCCTAACCTTAACCAGGAGGCCCAACCCTTTTTCCACTGACCTCAACCATTGAGGATCCACCCCTAAACCCAATTCGGAAGCCACGCCCACTTACAGAAACACTGGCCTAACCTTAACCAGGAGGCCCAACCCTTTATTCCACTGACCTCAACCATTGAGGATCCACCCCTAAACCCAATTCGGAAGCCACGCCCACTTACAGAAACACTGGCCTAACCTTAACCAGGAGGCCCAACCCTCTATTACACTGACCACAATTTGGACGCCTCACCTACGATTTGACCTCTGAACTCAACCCTGAGGATAGTGAGAAAAAGAAGAGAGAGAGAAAAGGCGAAGAAAAGAATATCACTGTAATACAACAGTCATCATATGAGTTCACCTGTTGCAGAAACACACATTGATGTGACTTCTAAATGTTCAAACTGTTCTCATGCATATTTCCCTGACATATTGATACAAAGACAATTTGATAATATGTTTAGAAAGAAAAGACATTGTGCATTTCATATGTTTAATTTAATTGAGCTTAATCCAAGTCATCCCTTGTGAGGACATTTGGTTCATCCGAGAGGACACAGTTCATAGTAAAAGAGTTTATTTCATGTTTTCCAACACGTTATACATGTGAGAATACTTACCTGAGTTCTGAAAAGTACAAGGTTTAAAAATACACACAGAATATGTTGTTTGTACAGAAGCTGAACATTACAACTGCATATCTTCAAAAAGATCCTTGTAATATATTCTAACATTGAATGGGATGTAACTGCATGTAAATAACTGTAAATCACAGCTGCAAGGAAGGAAGGAGGAAGGGAGAGAAGAAGTCGGGCCCAAACCACACGGGGTTAACCCAATTTACTAGACCCATTTGACTTTTGACCTTTGGCCAGACAGGAAGTCTACCACTCCCTTCCTCATCTTTCCGGAAGTCAAACTCGAGACGCCATGTTCTCGAGCATGGCTCCACACTAGGTCTGATGAAAGGTTGACACTTAACCTGAAACGTTACCTATAAAGCTATATATGTTCACCAGAACAATCCGGGAGAAATAAAAGAAAAGATAAGTAGAGAGCAGCTTCCTCTTTTTCTTGCCCCGGGACACAATAACCACAGCAGCGATCGGAAAACATGAGCCGGCCTCGAGGAGACCGGGACCAGTTGAACACAGAGTGGCCTCCCCTGGACAGTGGGAGGGACCAGAGACCACGTCGCCAGAGCCCGGACCACCGGGACCGAGCAGCGTCCACCTGGACAGGTAGGACAGAGTTCAGACAAGAGAAGCGCAATGAGTACACCGAGTACGCGCAGGACAATGATGGCGGACGGAGCGCGCGCGACCGCTCCACGTCCAGACACAGAACGGACAATTCTCCACATCGTCCACATAAATCATATGCAGCAGCCACATATACTGGACGGAGAGACTATAATCCCAGCCCGGAGGATTTCCGTCCACGAGACCATTACACACAGCGCGGGTCGCGCGCATTGACGAGCAGAGCGACGGACAACGGAGATGCGTCCCACAGCAGGAGGAATGCCTCCACACACAGGGACCGCCAGAGAGATGATCGGTATGTAAGAGACAACTACAGGAACCCGCCGAGGGACTTCAAAAGACTCAATCAAGACAGGAGCAGAGACTCCTTTTACGCTCCTCGCCGGGACCCGGCGGAGCGCACCCGCGATACGCGCGCACCAGCCGCGAACGGGACACAGCAACGGGACACAGAGCCTCCGTCAGCCTCTCACTCTCCCGGACGGAGGTGGAGAGATGAAGGAGACACAAGACAGACAAAGACCGACTCTCCAGGACAAGATCCGACAGAGCGCGCTCGTGACACACGTCCTCTGGACACGAACGGCGCACCACAACGCGACACAGCGCCCGGACCGCCTCCGCGTCAAGCAGACCGGAGCGACACGGGGAACACAAGACAACAACAGCTTTCAAGACCACGAGATCAGGACAACGGATTTGTCCCCTACAGAAACAGACAGCGGCGTCGCAACAACAGACATCAAAGAGGCCGCGGAGGAGAGCCGCAGCACCGCCGCACCGGAGAAAAGAGAGGAGATGATCCCGACAGGACCCTCTCTGATGACCCACACTTTGTCCGAAAGATTAAAATCTTGAACAAGATCATCAAAGCGGTCCATCATCTAAAAAACGTGAGTGATGATGAGAAACCACCTGTCACAATGAGCAGAACGGTTAAATACCTCACAGACTTAATAAAACCAGCGCTCCCCACACCACGCATCCTAAAACGAATCGCAGATAATGCTAAGGACTGGTCTGACAACATGATCATCGACTTGAGAGACCATTATGAGAAGGCTATAAAAAGGGAAATTGAGATCTTATTCTGTATAGGAAGCACGGAATGGAAAGAGCCCTTTATAAAAGCTACAAAATGGGCAAAAAATGCTCTGGGTTCTAGATTAGAACAGACGACTCTTGACAGAGTGAAAGAAACGATCCAAAAGGGCCTGAAGGACCTTGAGAAAGAGTATGGGTTCCACAGGCCCAGGCCCATCATGAGAACAAGGACAGCGGCGGACCAGACGGCCCCACAAGTTTCACTTCCCCCCGTCACCTCCACACCAGTCAGCATAAACGATGACACTCTACCTGTTTCTCCCACAGTCACGGTGAGATTACCTCCCCCCTCCCCCACCCCCCCTCCACCGGCATCTTCTCCTGCTCCTCTCTCACAGATCAACAGAAAACCAAGAGCAGCAAGAACAACAGCGCCTGGAGGAGGAGCAACACAAGGGACACAGACCACCTCGATGGAGAACCTCCTCTCAGGAATCAAAGAGACAGAGGAGGAAAAGGAGGACCAGGAGTACACTTCCGCAACATCATCACGATCCACGAGTAAAACCAGGTCAAACACTGACCTCACTCCTATGCGAGACGACCGAGAGAGGTCACACAATGAGGACTCCTTTGAGGGATCGACACCAGAAGAACTCGACATTCTGCTGAATGAAATGCAGTCAACCACACGGGTAACAACAGCTCCCAGACACAGGAAGACTTTGGATTGCTCGTTGAGCACTGGAATGACAGGGGGTCTGAACGAGCGCTGAAGAAGAGAGTGAAAGGCAGGAAGGAGAATGCATAGGGACCCCTGCTGCTTTTTAGTAGTAGGGGCCCCAACCCTTACCCTAACCTAACCCAAACCTTGACCTCAACTGGTGCTAACCCAACCCAGTCCTTTTACCTTACCTCAACCACTTACCTTTTCACGCCTAACCTCAACCCACTTACCGGCCCTCTCGCCTAACCTCAACCACTACCTACCAGCGCCTAAACTCAACCTTGACCTCAACTATTGCTAACCCAACCCAGTCCTTTTACCTTACCTCAACCACTTACCTATTCACGCCTAACTTCAACCCACTCACCGGCCCTCTCTTTGAACCTCAACCAATTTCCTACCAGCACATTACTCAACCAAATACTTACCTGAACTAATACTTTACCGATAATAACCCCTACCCAGTTCCTCTCACCTAACTTCCACCAATTTCCTACTAGCACCTTACTCAACCAAAAGCTTACCCATACTAATCATTTGACCAATATGGACCCCAACCCGGTTCCTACTTACTTTACCTCTTACCATCCCCTTATGAATACTTCCCACTGGGTGAATAGATCTTCGGAGGAGGTATTACTAAATGACATGCGTCGGCCCGTGCACCGCCGTGAGTTTCCATTCAACTACCAAGCCGTCGGGCGAACGTAGGGAGATTCATGAGTAAAGATGAAAAACCTAACCCTTACATATTCACGCCTAACTTCAACCCACGCACCGGCCCTCTCGCCGAACCTCAACCAAGGTCCTACCAGCACATTACTCAACCAAACACTTACCGGAACTAATACTTTACCGATAATAACCCCTACCCACTTCCTCTCACCTAACTTCTGCCAATTTCCTACCAGCACCTTACTCAACCAAAAGCTTACCCATACTAATCATTTGACCAATATGGACCCCAACCCGGTTCCTACTTACTTTACCCCTTACCATCCCCTTATGAATACTTCCCACTGGGTGAATAGATCTTCGGAGGAGGTATTACTAAATGACATGCGTCGGCCCGTGCACCGCCGTGAGTTTCCATTCAACTACCAAGCCGTCGGGCGAACGTAGGGAGATTCATGAGTAAAGATGAAAAACCTAACCCTAGGGGCGCCAGAGTTAGAGAACCAGGGGCGCCAGAGTTAGAGAACCAGGGGCGCCAGAGTTAGATAACCAGGGACACCAAACGGACAGCAAAGTACGAAACTTAACTTTGCCTTTATTTTACATTGACACACTTTGACACGACGCGACAAAATTACCTCTCGCACGATTTCAGAAACCCAGTTTTCAGAAAAAGGCTTACCATGAGCTAAAGGCAGAAGGTGATGCCCACGAGGAGGGGTCACGGGGCGGACTGCTAAGCTGGTCATAGAGGGTCTATGAACCAGCATTAAATACAGTTCAGAGGGAAATAAAAGGCGTTTATGGAAGTACACCCTGTACATCCACGGAGCGCTTTGTGCTTTTCGAACACTTTTCTGGACATGAACAGCGACCTCACGCGGTGGTTGACGGGTCCCGCGGAGGTATTTTTTACAGTTTGGGCACTTTTTGGAGCAGGCAGCGGAGACTTCTGTTGAGCGAGGTGCGTTTCCCCTGCGTACTTTTCGGCATGAAACTGACCCACAGACCCCCTCTGGACCGAGCTACGGATGAATAAAAACCACTTTCTTGGTGCGTTTGACATATGATTTTGGGCGTGTCTTTGTCTCAGCATCCCTTTGACTCACTGTGTTGATTGGCAACCAGAGACACCTGTCACTTGCCGTACCACCATGCATTTAAACCGGGTTTGCAGCCAGCCCTCATTCTCTGCTGGTCTTCGAACGATGTAAGTACGATTATGAGCTCCGAAACGGCTACCTGTCCTGTTTGTTTGAAGGATTACGCCGATTTACCGAACCACCTGAAGCGGTCTCATCAGGTGAAGAATGTGAAAGAGCGGCGGCTCCTGTTGAACTTCGGCTCCGGCCGAGTCAACATCCGCAAAGAACCATGCCCCGTCTCCGGCTGTGCGCTCCAGGGCACCAGGCTTGACAAGCACCTGCGTGATGGACACCCAGAGCTGGATAAAGAGTCTGTTTCTGCCCTTCGTCAAGGTTCGCAGAAGACCCTGACCTTAAGGTTGTTATCAAAGCTGCGCTTGTCCAAGCCCAGTGTGCCTCTGTCGACCACACTAGATATTGAGGAGCCGTGCCTCCCGGCACCAGAGGTCGATGTGGAGGTCTGCAAACCCGAAAAGTGTTCTCTACTCCGGCTAGAGAATACAAAACTCAAACGTTGCCTGGAGATGAGGGATAAAGAGGCTGTTTTGGCAGTAAAACACCTCCAGAAAGTGAGTAAGAAGCTGCGTCATTTCTACTCTGAGCGAGCTGAAGCAGACAGCCGTGGCACACAGGGCGATGAGGCCTGGCAGAGTGTGGAGCAGCCTGACTCCGGGCAGAGTGTGGAGCAGCCTGGCTACGAAGACTAAGACAAAGACGAATATGAAGATGAAGAGGGAGCAGGTGCGGAGGTTAGCTCATCCATCTTCAACGGGGCCGGGCGAGGGGCCTCGATGACCCGCCTGAAACTTCCACCGACACTCAGTAAGAAACAAGACTTCTCTCCGGGCTTACTTTTGAATGTGATCAAGCCGTATGAGAGTGTTTATTGTGGGCTAATTTCGTTTCAGAGCGGTTCCTGGAGGAGTACACAAAGTTCCAAGCGGGCACCTCACCCACTTTTAAAAAGAAAGAAAATTCTCTTTCAAAAGAGAGCCGAGTGAGGTAATTTCTCTCATTCCTCTCAGTGGGAAAAAAGAACACCTCCGACTGGGTTTTCTTGTACGACATGGATGGTATTCGGAGGTACGTCGACCACCTGCGCACCGAGGGCAAAGCGACTAGGACTATCAATTTCTCCATTAGGAACATCGCTCAATTCTGCAGCTACCTCCACGAAGCACCGCCAGTTGAGTGCAACCTCTCACCGTCCCAACTCATCAGCGTGGTGAGGTGTCTTAAAGCCACTCTCCATGGGCTCGGGGCCTCTGTGGTGACGCATCAGCTGCGTGTTAAGACGATGAAGATGGGCAGAATTATCCCTGGACGCTGCCTGCGGAGGTGCCAGGATAAGTGTTGGGATATTATCCCCTCTTTACTGGGTAAGAGAGAGCATGACTAGGCCATACAGCTCGCGTGCGCACGCGCGCGTGCGTGCGTGTGTTGTTAATGCTGTATTTTACCCTGTCTTCAGAGCAACTGGAGACCCATGGCAATGACTTTAAAGCCAGGTGCGCTTTCTACGGCTACTTCGCGGCCTACATCGTCTCGATTTGTGGGCACCGCCCAGGTGTTCTGACAAACATGACGGTTGACGAGGTGGACCAGGCCAAAGAAGAACCGCTCCTTGATGGGGACGAGGGCTACGTGATCTCGGTGAAGGAGCACAAAACAAACCTAGATTTTGGGTGTGCACAGATCTATCTAACGTTCGATGTGTTCTCCTGGGTTGAGAAGTGGTTGGCTATCCGGGCGCGCTCCAGGCCCCAAAACAACCTGGTTCTAATCAGCGCCGGCTCTGGGACCGTTAAAAACCTCGTCCGATACATGCAGAAGGCGTGGGGGGAGATGGGCCTTCCTGGCAAGCCCACCTTCATCGACCTGCGCACTGCTGTCTCAGGCCACGTGAGTACGGCGATAAAGCACTTCTTATTCTAGAGGACCAGGGGTACCAGAAATAACTTAGAAAAAAAATCCTGTCTTCTCTTCTGTTCTCAGGCAAAAAACTACCACACACCCGCTGCTCGAACGAAACTGGCCAGGTCCATGTGTCACAACACGGGGACAGCAGACCGCTTCTACGCCCTGGCTCTTGATAGGAACCAGGCTAAAGAGATGAGAGGGCAGTTCGAGGCCGTCACTGAGTGCTCATCTGCCCCTGCGACCGCCCCTGTTGAGCAGTTTCAATACAAACTTTGAAAAATACCAACTGGTTGTCAGACTGAATTGAATGCAGTGAGAAGGTCCTGTGACCGGGTCAATCTAAGGCTAATAATGACTTCATGAACTTCTTCAATGGTAAGATTCTGGCTATTAGAGACAGGATCGGTGATCTCCTGCCCTCGACTACTGCCGGTCCATCCTCAGGTGGGATGGCCATGGAGGAGGCTGTGGGCCCTGTTGTGTGTCTGGATGGATTTTTTACCATCAACCTCGACCAACTGTCTTCAATGGTGTGTGTCAGGACTCTAGCACCAACTTTCAAAAACATATAGACGATTGCCAAACTCAACCCTTCATTAACTCGCTCAGATCAATAGAAGCTTTCGCAGTGGGACAAACTGTTTGTTCTACTTCAGTGTCCAAAGTGCAGGAAAATGTAGTCATGACTCAGCAGAAACATCGACTGAAACGCAGCTAAAATAGGGTTAGGTTTTTTTTTTACTTTGAACTGTGTGTGTGTGTGTGTGTGTGTCTCAAAAGAGGATAAAAGTCCAGCTTTGGTCTTTTCATTATTACACGTTTGCTGCTTGTTGAGTTGCATTGACAAAAGACCAGAATCATGAAGGGTTACCTGCTGTTGCTGCTGCTGCTGCCACTTTGTTCAGGTACGACCACTCTCTCACATTTATCTCTTTAAACTAAAGGTACGATCACACTCACATTTATCTTTTTAAACTAAAGGTACGATCACACTCACATTTATCTTTTTAAACTAAAGGTACGATCACACTCACATTTATCTCTTTAAACTGAAGGTACGATCACACTCACATTTATCTTTTTAAACTAAAGGTACGATCACACTCACATTTATCTTTTTAAACTAAAGGTACGATCACACTCACATTTATCTTTTTAAACTAAAGGTACGATCACACTCACATTTATCTCTTTAAACTGAAGGTACGATCACACTCACATTTATCTCTTTAAACTAAAGGTACAATCACACTCACATTTATCTCTTTAAACTAAAGGTACAATCACACTCACACATTTATCTATTTAAACTAAAGGAACAAGGTACGATCACACTCGCATCTATTTAAACTAAAGGAACAATCACAGTGATTTCTGGACAGCTGAAGGACGTCTGTGTTCACAAATTCATAACTGTCAAACTGTGTTGATCAATCTTGACTTTAGGATCATCCACTCATTTCTCACTTAGACTCCTGCAACATTTATTTTAAAAGGCCTCAGATGACGTCTGATCCTATGTGTTTGTGTTGCAGCTCAGAAGCTTAACATCCAGTGTTACGGACAGGATTTCCTGATGGTCAACAACATGCTGCTGGATTGCAGCGGCCCAGTCCAACAGGCCTGCTACACCAGAAGTGAGTGGAAATCTGGATTTTAAAGATTTTTGTGTGGAATTTAAATGAAGATTTAAGGATTAAGACGTAGGTCCAGTAGATCAGGACAATATATACCTATTTACAGCTACATCTCTGTAAAAAGATAGATATATATATATACTTTATTAATCCCCAAGGGGAAATTTGTTGTCGTAGTAGTGCCTTACAACTTACAGATACAAATAAACACACAAGATAAATATATATAAAAAAGCAACGGGGATGAAAGATATATACAAAATAAAATTGAAGTTTTATTTATATGTGTATATATATATATACGTATGTATATATATATATATATATATACACACACACACACACACACACACACACATAGAATACAAATAACTGGAATGAAATATATGTACAGCTGCAGAGTGTATTCATTTAGCAAATTAAATGTAAACAATAGAGTGCAAAATGCAAAGTACGTATGTGAAGTGTGTGAAGTGTAATAAGCATACACGTGTACAATGATAATGAATCCACAGAGGATCTAGCAAGCACTATGAATTCAAAAATGAAAGTCTTATTATTAATCTCTGGTATGTGTTGAGGCTCTGTCGATGAGTTTGCTGTTTACTGTTGCAGATAACGGAGAAAAGGGTTGCACTAAAAGGAACAACTGCTCTAAACCCGGATGGACCTGTTGCTACACCGACCGGTGCAACGCTTGAGCCAATCACAGCGCAGGAAATACTTCCATCATGAAAAAACATGTTGTGAAATAAAGTGAGAGGATCTCCTCTCTGTACTTTGACTCACGTGTCAGTGTTGTTTCTGGGAACTTAACAAACCTCCTGAGTGTGTCTTTTTGGTTCAAGTGAAAGTACATAAGTACTTTCAGCTTCATGTAGTTAGAGTATCAGCAGTAAAAGTACACAAGTACAGAGGAGGCATTTGTTACTTATAGACTGGATTACTGTAACTCCTTATTATCAGGCTACTCTTAAATCTCTCCAGTTGATCCAGAATGCTGCAGCTCCCCCAAAACCCTTTAACGGGATCAAAATGGCAGAAAGCTCAGGGAGATCTGTTGATGTTCAACGCATTAGAAACACCTAATAGCTGTTTATTAACTTATAATTGTTCGGTTATTCAGCTAATAGAAGCTCCTGCGGTACATGAATACTGGTAGCCAGTGGCGGTTCTACATGTAATTACGCCCCGGGCGATACCCCCTCCGAGCGCCCCCCCCCCCCCCCCGCCGGGAACTTTTTTATTTTTTTATTATAAACTTAAAGTCCTCAATTGCACAAATCATTCAATAGAACATTTGAATAACACACTTAAGAGAATCAATGCACACAATTCTGCACAACACAGTATAAGTTACAACATAACTGATTGATTAGAGTATTGCTCTATAGCCTACAGTGGATCCCCCGTTCCCCCCTTGTCCGTTCCATTTGGGAGACAGAGGTGAACTATCCCCCTCCCCCTCCCCTTCCCCCTCCCCCTCCCCCTTCTCACACATGATCTGTAGACGGTAGTGATGGGAATTCGGCTCTTTTTAGGGAACCGGCTCTTTTGGCTCGGCTCACTAAAAAGAGACGGCTCTTTCGGCTCCCAAATGACTCTTCAGATTTTTTGGTGCTTAAATTAATTTATTACCAACAATAATGTAAAATTATGCGCAATATGAATTACTAATGTAAAAAAAAACATGCACTATATCAAATGTTTATTATATAAATACACTTTTATTCATACACTCTACAGAGTGATAAAATAAAATTAGAAAGTGCAAAAACAAACGTTTAACTATTTACAAATGAACTTAACTAACTTTTAACTATTTTAAACTTTTAGCTTTTTAATACTTAACAGATTTAAAGTGAAACAACATACAGAAGCTTACAGAATCACACAACAAAATATAAATTCAAATGTGTAAAACAAAAAGAAAGTTTTGTCCTTCAGTGAAGGTTCACATGGAGAAAGACCAAGAGCCTCAGCTGTGAGGGCTGGTCCTGTTTCTTCTCTTAATGATCTGCCTGTTGGAGAACATTCTCTCTGAGGGGACTGAAGCTGCTACGATGCACAGTCTGGTGACGTCACATGAACTGTGTAACTCCTCCCCCCTCTGCTCAGCAGGCACAGAGACGACGCCACACATATTGACCAATCACATGCGGCTTGAGAGAGAGAGAGAGAGAGAGAGAGAGAGAGAGAGAGAGAGAGAGAAAAGAGAAAAAAAAAGCCGCTCCGTCGTCCTCGTCAAAGAGCTCTCAGAGCCGTTTGGTTCGACCGACATGTCACTAGTAGACGGAACCTTCTTAGCAAGCAGGGCGCCTGCAGCTGCAGGGGGCGCCAGTCTGCCAATTCACCACACAGTGATATGATAGATAATGGAAAACCGCTTCGCGGCCCAGATGATATATATATAAATATATATATATTTTTAAGTGGTCGTGCCGCCCCCCACGCGTCATGAAAAAGTGCCGCCCCGGGCGGCTGCCCGGGTCGCCCGTGCCCAAAACCGCCCCTGCTGGTAGCTATATATTGTATCTACAGCGACACCTAAAGGCCAGAGCTGAAACTGCAGACTGAGATGAACTCACCTGTACCACCACATCGCCATGGAAACCGCAACAGGAAGGACACTTGAGGTAAGTCTTCAGTTTTGAAAAAATTTATTTGCATTTTTTTGTTGAAATCTTCAGTACAGTCTGTCGTCTGACAGGAATGCATCCCAGAAGACTAAATTGGCTCAAAACAGTCACATGAACATAATCATCATCATGGGTATCAATGTCGTTAATGACAACTGTAAAATAAACAAACGCTTGAATCCAGAAATCCCCACATGACCCAGGCCCTCCCATAACCCCCCTATGACTCCGCCCCTCCCATAACCCCCCCTTTGACCCCACCCCCCCAGCACCGCCCCCCCATAACCCCCCCTCTCTGGCACCGCCCCCCCATAACCCCCATCTGGCACCGCCCCTCCTTGGACATCCAGTGAGTCCCAAGATTCCATACCGTCCCTTCAGAGACGAGTGTAGAGAAGATGAAGAGTATTAACAAGGCAAACACATTCATGACCCCCCCCCCCCCCCCAGGAGTGACGTCGTCATGACATTCAGATTACATTTTGAACAGAAATGGTCCAGAAGAGTAAAAACAAACATCAGCAGTCGTTCAGCGAGTCACTGGATCCAGCCAATCAGGGGAGAGGTTCTCATGGGTTTCCTGTGAGCTGATTGGCTGAGAGATGCGAGCGTTAAATGGGATTTTTACAGTGTAGCTGAGGAGCTGCTGCCCCTGATGAACAGAAATATACAGATATCTGCAGTATATACAAACAGATCCTGTCTTTCCATCTGATCCACTTCAATCTATTACAAAACATTTGAGTCACAGTTTTCACTCTGGAGGTCGATTCTGTTTACTTCCCGTTTACTTCCCTTCAGATCTCTTGACACTGTGTCGAAGGTCAGAGGTTCTCAAAACAGATCCAAGAGATGGGAGACCGGATTAGTACCAAGACCAGATCTAAGACAACCAAATGGGGAACTCTGTGATTGGATGTTTTTTTTGTGAAATGCACCCTGGGACTGGTAGTTGACTTATCTCCTTCAGTTGGGGTAATTTAACGGTTATGGTTAGGTTAACCCTGTGAAGTTCATATATCTGGGATGATTTACATTAAACGCCTTCCATGGTACCGTCTTCTCCCTGGAGAGCTTTTATTGTGAAACATCAGTCAGAAGTATTCAATTAATATTTAATTATTGTAATTAAGTTTTGAGTTTGGCAGTAAAACTAAATAAGTCAAATAAGTGAATGAAACTTGACTTTAAGTTGTGCAGCTCATTGAACATGATTGCTTTGATCAATATTCATTAGAAACTCATAATCAATCATTGTTAACAGTATTTTTCTTTATAAAGACACTAATAAAACATTGTTAGTAAGTTGTTGTTTGTTAACCTTAACCCTATCTAAAGAATTGCTGAACCAAATTTTAAAAAACAACTAGTTTCTAAAAGACATGTAAGACTTGCAGGTTCACTTCCTGTTCACCGGCTCTACTCTCAATGGAGGAGAAAAAGTTACCTGATTGCCACCTGTCACACCTGTTCCTGGTCCTCTGCTGCCCCTAACCCCTAGCCACACCTGTTCCAGGTCCTCTGCTGCTCCTATCCCGTATCCTCTAACCCCTAACCCTGTCACACCTGTTCCAGGTCCTCTGCTGCCCCTAACCCCTAACCCTAAGGCAGACAAGTAGAAGGCACATCTGGACCAAGGTGAGCTTTTACATTTTTCAAAGAGTAAATATTCAGGTGGGACAGGTAACTGCTCCTCTTCCAGTCTTTCCTCAGGTAAATCAGACTCTCCAGGTGTTTCAAACTGTGACATCACATTAGATTAAACTGAAGGAAAGTGTTGATAGATGAAAAGAAACATGTGACACTGGAGCCACAGGTTTGAGTCCCAACACACACACACGTTAGTATTTGTATACTTCTGGAGACCCTCATTGACCGCATGCTCGAGCCCCTTAAAGCAACCACTATACCTGGACCACCGAGAATTCTTGATTCTATTTTTTCACATTAAGTCGAACTTCAGCAGACGTTGAATGGAGACGTTAAACGTCTGCTGAATGATCTCTGATCAGCAGAACATTAAGTATATGATGATTCTCACTCGAGTTCTAAAGCGTCTTTCTGGATGGACATCACAGATGTCCTCCGGAAGTGTCAGTCACATTGAATGATATCAATATGCATTTCAGCTCTCTGTGATTTGACTGAGTTATGTATCATATGGTATGAACTCTTACTAAACCTTGACTAGCTACATGCCTAACCCTAACGCACACAAACTGAATGTAAACCTGATTCCAACCTTAAGACTAAGTCTGAACCCTGAAATGTAGAGGTCCAACACAAAGTGAGGGACAAACAAAATGTCTTTGTAAAAGCGTCCTCACAAGGTGTAAAACTCAGCCTATTGCTCACAAAGACAGCTGTAGCGACATTCATACACACCGAGATGCTGCCTGTCTATGAGGGGGGGCTGAGGGGGGGCAACCCCTCGTCGCTAGGCGTGGCGGTGTCATCGCTCGGCTCCAGGCTGTCCTTCAGACTCACTGTGCTGTCTGAGGGGGGCGGGGTTAACTCAGATCTGGGCAGGGCTAACTTTGTTGGGGGCGGGGTGTCTGGGCAGGGTTCTTGGGTTCCATTGGCTGTCGGAGGAAGGACGTGGTCCTGTGTGGGCGTGGCTACTGCGGGAGGAGGGAGGGCGAAGACGGGGTCCACTCGATGAGGGACAGAGTTAGATAGGAGGCCATCGGTGAGAGAGAGCGAAGACTTTTCCACCAAACGCCACTGCATGATGCTGGTGTCCTTCCCGCCAGTCGAGATCAGGTGACTGTCGTTATACAGGAAACTGACGTTGGTCACATGACTGCTGTGTGCGCTGTACTTATGGCTGGGTGCCTGTAGAAGCACAAACACATTATTGATTGACTGATCAGTTTTCTGTTATTTTATGTTCTTTGGAGTAGTGAAAAACAGAGTGATGTATTTTGGTTAAAGGATTCCATCTTATTGGACTCTCTAAATATAAGACTTCATAAATTCAACAAAGTGTGTTAGAAAGGTGTGTGTCTCACCTTGGGGGTGGAGCATGGGTAGGCAAACAGGTGAACTTTACAGAAGTCGTCAGCCAGAGCGATCACTTTCCTGCTGTGAGATCTGATCAGAGCGTTGATGTCTGTGCCATCTGAACCCTCCGGCCACACACCTAACAAACACACACATTAATATGGAAACAGGAACAAATTATCACAAAGTTTGAACAACAAGTATAGGTAGGTAACCCAAACAAGGATACAACAGGTAAGTCACATGTTTGGATTTATTGCTCTTGTTTCTGTTTATTTATTTATCGAGAGTTGAACTATGCCTATGCCGGCAAAAGTGTAGCAGTTGTAGTAATGTGCAGGTGTACTAATGTGCAGGTGTACTAAATGTAGTAGGTGTACTATGTGCATTAGGTTTAGCAAGCGTACAGGTGTTCTAAGTGTATTGGGTGTGCTGCAGGTGTACTAACCGAACACGTGGTATCCCAGTACGCAGGTGTAGGTCGCCCAGTCGATGTCTTTACACTCGGAACGATTTCTGATCAGTTTACAACCGTTCGGAACATCCCCTGAAAACAAACAACTGTGACTACACAACACTACTACACAGTCCTACAGCAGTGGTTCTCAAACTTTTTCTGTCACGCCCCACTTTGGAGGAAGAAAAATGTTCGTATCCCACCGCCACAACAAAATTGTAATAAAATGGTCCAACTTCTTGTGACTCCTCCATCCGTGCTTTTTCAAATAATAGAATAAAGAAAATTGCAATCCCTTCCAAGTAAACCAGATCGCTCCATCAGACAAAAACTAATAACATGTGCAATCACTTTGCACATGTTATTGCAAATAAAGTTCTATCTGTGCAAAAAATAACTAATATTTGGCAAAAAACAGTTTTGCACTGAATATATTTTGAAGATAATAACAATAACGTGCAACCTGTGCAAAACTAAATGAGTGCAGATACGTGAGCCATCACGTATCAGTATTAGTGGCTGCAGTGAACTGCTTTCATCTACAAATATTTTTAAAACAGGGTTGTAGATTTGATACGGCCGCTCTCAATTCATGCTCAATGTTGAGCTGAGATCTATATTCTGTTTTGAGAGGCAACAGCAGAAAAGCCGACCTCACGAGATCTCGCGGAGGCTTTTAGCAAAACGCCAAGAATCGCCGTGTCGCACATCGTAACCTGTTAACGTCGTAACTAAACATTTCCACGAAAGTACAGCATTTCTCCATGTATTTATTAATGACGTTTTATGTCCGTGTACTTTGTACTTTTGTACTATTTAAAGTTATCATGTTCATGGGGAGAGTGGTCGTCCTGAAACAAGGTAGCCTGTTTGTTTCCTGGTCTCCCCATAGTTTCATGTTGAAGTGTCCTTGATAAGACACTGAAGCCCCAGAGCTTCACAGCAGCTCACTGCCCCTTCATTACTAAGGATGGGTAAAATGCAGAGAATAATTTCCTCACTGTGGGATTAATAAAGAATTATATATAATTTTTTTAATTAAAAAATAATATATTTTTTAAATATATATTTTTTTTAAACGGCATCACCCCCCGCGCCCCACCTGTAATACCTCCGCGCCCCACTAGAGGGTCGCGCCCCACAGTTTGAGAGCCACTGTCCTACAGTAAGAAGGTATGGTGGCGGGGGGCGTGGCTCAGCTGCAGAGGGGAGTGGGGGCGTGTCTGCATAGGGGGCGTGGCTCAGCTGCAAATGGGAGTGGGGCGTGTCTGCATAGGGGGCGTGGCTCAGCTGCAAATGGGAGTGGGGGCGTGGCTGCATACGGGGCGTGGCTCAGCTGCAGAGGGGGCGTGGCTCAGCTGTAGAGGGGAGTGGGGGCGTGCTCAGCTGCATAGGGGGCGTGGCTCAGCTGTAGAGGGGAGTGGGGGCGTGCTCAGCTGCATAGGGGGCGTGGCTCAGGGAACAGTTCCGGAAGAGGCCTCAGCTGAACTAATTGTGGCCGTTTCTCAATACCAAGTACGCTAAGTCCAGACTTGTGAACTTTTGGACTTGGGAGTCCAGACTCTCAAGGACGGAGGACGCAGGACGTCTTTCTGCAATTGGAACAGCAGCTGACTTGATGACGTCACCACCTCAGCTGTCGTTGTCATGAGTTACTCTGATTCTTCACTGTGAAGTATTTTTACAGTCAAACAAAATATGACAACCCTGCTTTTTTTACACTGGTTTCACAGACACACATATCATTGTACATATATTGTGTGTATAAATTAGTGCTGTCAAACGATTAAAATATTTAATCGCGATTAATCGCAATTTTTTGGGGGGGATTTTAATGCTCTTATCAACATGAAAAAGTGGATTGGCTTGCTTTATTTTATTGAAAAACAACTGCCAAACAAGGGTTTACAAAATAAAATTATAAAGTGCGGACTTTTGAATTGGAACAGTACTCGGGCTGCGACTGATGACGTTTCACGAGTCCAGAGAACACGAGTACAGAGAAGAACGCTGATTGAGAAACGGCCTGTGTCTCTTCCCAGCATAAACCACAGTAGGGGTGAAGGGGCGGAAACAGTCTGCAAGACAGACAGGACGTGAACACACACGGCAGACAGGACGTGAACACACACGGCAGACAGACAGGACGTGAACACACACGGCAGACAGGACGTGAACACACACGGCAGACAGGACGTGAACACACACGGCAGACAGGACGTGAACACACACGGCAGACAGACAGGACGTGAACACACACGGCATACAGACAGGACGTGAACACACACGGCATACAGACAGGACGTGAACACACACGGCAGACAGATAGGACGTGAACACACACGGCAGACAGACAGGACGTGAACACACACGGCAGACAGACAGGACGTGAACACACACGGCAGACAGACAGGACGTGAACACACACGGCAGACAGACAGGACGTGAACACACACGGCAGACAGACAGGACGTGAACACACACGGCAGACAGACAGGACGTGAACACACACGGCAGACAGGACGTGAACACACACGGCAGA
The DNA here is from genome assembly GCA_038501785.1 of Myoxocephalus aenaeus. Lineage (NCBI taxonomy): Eukaryota > Metazoa > Chordata > Actinopteri > Perciformes > Cottidae > Myoxocephalus > Myoxocephalus aenaeus. The sequence goes on from JBAMJR010000081.1 coordinate 27,472, forward strand.
CAGACAGGACGTGAACACACACGGCAGACAGACAGGACGTGAACACACACGGCAGACAGACAGGACGTGAACACACACGGCAGACAGACAGGACGTGAACACACACAGCAGACAGACAGGACGTGAACACACACGGCAGACAGACAGGACGTGAACACACACGGCAGACAGACAGGACGTGAACACACACGGCAGACAGACAGGACGTGAACACACACGGCAGACAGACAGGACGTGAACACACACGGCAGACAGACAGGACGTGAACACACACGGCAGACAGACAGGACGTGAACACACACGGCATACAGACAGGACGTGAACACACACGGCATACAGACAGGACGTGAACACACACGGCAGACAGACAGGACGTGAACACACACGGCATACAGACAGGACAGGAACACACACGGCATACAGACAGGACGTGAACACACACGGCAGACAGACAGGACGTGAACACACACGGCATACAGACAGGACGTGAACACACACGGCATACAGACAGGACGTGAACACACACGGCATACAGACAGGACGTGAACACACACGGCATACAGACAGGACGTGAACACACACGGCAGACAGACAGGACAGGAACACACGGCAGACAGACAGGACGTGAACACACACGGCATACAGACAGGACGTGAACACACACGGCAGACAGACAGGACGTGAACACACACAGCAGACAGACAGGACGTGAACACACACGGCAGACAGACAGGACAGGAACACACGGCAGACAGACAGGACGTGAACACACACGGCATACAGACAGGACGTGAACACACACGGCATACAGACAGGACGTGAACACACACGGCATACAGACAGGACGTGAACACACACAGCAGACAGACAGGACGTGAACACACACAGCAGACAGACAGGACGTGAACACACACGGCAGACAGACAGGACAGGAACACACGGCAGACAGACAGGACGTGAACACACACGGCAGACAGACAGGACGTGAACACACACAGCAGACAGACAGGACGTGAACACACACGGCATACAGACAGGACGTGAACACACACGGCATACAGACAGGACGTGAACACACACGGCAGACAGACAGGACGTGAACACACACGGCAGACAGACAGGACGTGAACACACACGGCAGACAGACAGGACAGGAACACACACGGCAGACAGATAGGACGTGAACACACACGGCAGACAGACAGGACGTGAACACACACGGCAGACAGACAGGACGTGAACACACACAGCAGACAGACAGGACGTGAACACACACTGCAGACAGACAGGACGTGAACACACACGGCAGACAGACAGGACGTGAACACACACGGCAGACAGACAGGACGTGAACACACACAGCAGACAGACAGGACGTGAACACACACGGCATACAGACAGGACGTGAACACACGGCAGACAGACAGGACGTGAACACACGGCAGACAGACAGGACAGGAACACACGGCAGACAGACAGGACGTGAACACACACGGCAGACAGACAGGACGTGAACACACACGGCAGACAGACAGGACGTGAACACACACGGCAGACAGACAGGCGAGGCGCGCTCAGGGCACGGCCGAGGCGAGCTAAAGAGTCCCGGTCAGTAAGAACAGCTAGGAGCAGGACCCTACAGTGGGCTGGCGTCAGGGCGCTCGGGACTCGTGGGAGCGCCTTACAGAAGGTGTCACAGTACTCACAATAGAGGATCTCGTAGTCTCCAGAGTTGGACATGATGAAGTTGTTGTCAGGTGACCAGTCCAGGTGTGTGATGTAGCTGGAATGTCCCTGTGAAAACATTCAGGTAAATCATGAAAACACACTGATTTTCTGTTTCAGCACCAGTGAATTCTGGTATTTGTAGTTCTCTATTCGAGAAGATAATCTCACAAGTGCGAACTTTATTCTCTGACTCTTCAAACAGGTGAGAGAAGATAAAGTCACCTGTCTGAATGTTCAGAGCACTAGACCTAACCCTCCTGGTGAAGTGTGGGCCGTGTGGAGAGGAGAAAACCCGTAACATAGAAGTATGCATCCAACTTTATTCAGCTACCACACACAAGGCTTTCTCTGCCTTAGCTAGGGTTAGGACCTGTCCAATAGGGTTAGGACCTGTCCAATAGGGTTAGGACCTGTCCAATAGGGTTAGGACACGTCCAATAGGGTTAGGACCTGTCCAATAGGGTTAGGACCTGTCCAATAGGGTTAGGACCTGTCCAATAGGGTTAGGACACGTCCAATAGGGTTAGGACACGTCCAATAGGGTTAGGACACGTCCAATAGGGTTAGGACCTGTCCAATAGGGTTAGGGCCTGTCCAATAGGGTTAGGGCCTGTCCAATAGGGTTAGGGCCTGTCCAATAGGGTTAGGACCTGTCCAATAGGGTTAGGACACAATCAATAGGGTTAGGACACGTTCAATAGGGTTAGGACACATTCAATAGGGTTAGGACACATTCAATAGGGTTAGGACACGTCCAATAGGGTTAGGACACGTCCAATAGGGTTAGTACCTGTCCAATAGGGTTAGGATACGTTCAATAGGGTTAGGGCCTGTCCAATAGGGTTAGGACACGTCCAATAGGGTTAGGACACGTCCAATAGGGTTAGGACACGTCCAATAGGGTTAGGACACAATCAATAGGGTTAGGACACAATCAATAGGGTTAGGACACATTCAATAGGGTTAGGACACATTCAATAGGGTTAGGACACGTTCAATAGGGTTAGGACACAATCAATAGGACCTCGTTCAATAGGGTTCAATAGGGTTAGGACCTGTCCAATAGGGTTAGGACCTGTCCAATAGGGTTAGGACACGTTCAATAGGGTTAGGACACGTTCAATAGGGTTAGGACACGTTCAATAGGGTCAGGGCGTGCTCAATAGGGTCAGGGCGTGCTCAATAGGGTTAGGACACAATCAATAGGGTCAGGGCGTATTCAATAGGGTTAGGGCGTGTTCAATAGGGTTAGGGCGTGTTCAATAGGGTTAGGACACAATCAATAGGGTTAGGGCGTGTTCAATAGGGTTAGGACACAATCAATAGGGTCAGGGCGTGTTCAATAGTAGTGGTGGGAATCACCAGAGGTCCCACGATTCGATCACGATACTTGGTTCCCGATTCAATATCACAATACTGCGATATCATGATATATATCATGATACTGCGATTTATTGAGTATTGTGATTTATTCCCTTTTTTCCACCGCAAATTGTCCCCAAAGGAAAACTTTGTCAACAAATTGTATCTAAGAAGATAACGTTTTCAGTCTGTTCATCTCACTTCAATAATTTTTATTGCAGCAAAATGTGATTGTGAAGCAGACAAACTGACCAACATGTCATAGATGTTGCACCTGACAAACTGAACTGCATTACAGTCTACATAGTCACTTCATTATTACAGTCTACATAGTCACTTCATTACAGTCTACATAGTCACATCATTACAGTCTACATAGTCACTTCATTATTACAGTCTACATAGTCACTTCATTATTACAGTCTACATAGTCACATCACTACAGTCTACATAGTCACTTCATTACAGTCTACATAGTCACATCACTACAGTCTACATAGTCACTTCATTACAGTATACATAGTCACATCACTACAGTCTACATAGTCACATCACTACAGTCTACATAGTCACATCACTACAGTCTATATAGTCACATCACTACAGTCTATATAGTCACATCACTACAGTCTACATAGTCACTTCATTACAGTCTACATAGTCACATCACTACAGTCTACATAGTCACATCACTACAGTCTACATAGTCACTTCATTACAGTCTACATAGTCACTTCATTACAGTCTACATAGTCACATCACTACAGTCTACATAGTCACTTCATTATTACAGTCTACATAGTCACATCACTACAGTCTACATAGTCACTTCATTACAGTCTACATAGTCACATCACTACAGTCTACATAGTCACTTCATTACAGTATACATAGTCACATCACTACAGTCTACATAGTCACATCACTACAGTCTACATAGTCACATCACTACAGTCTATATAGTCACATCACTACAGTCTATATAGTCACATCACTACAGTCTACATAGTCACTTCATTACAGTCTACATAGTCACATCACTACAGTCTACATAGTCACATCACTACAGTCTACATAGTCACTTCATTACAGTCTACATAGTCACTTCATTACAGTCTACATAGTCACATCACTACAGTCTACATAGTCACTTCGTTATTACAGTCTACATAGTCACATCATTACAGTCTACATAGTCACTTCATTATTACAGTCTACATAGTCACATTATTACAGTCTACATAGTCACATCATTACAGTCTACATAGTCACTTAATTATTACAGTCTACATAGTCGCGTCATTACAGTCTACATAGTCACTTCATTATTACAGTCTACATAGTCGCGTCATTACAGTCTACATAGTCGCGTCATTACAGTCTACATAGTAACTTCATTATTACAGTCTACATAGTCGCGTCATTACAGTCTACATAGTCGCGTCATTACAGTCTACATAGTCGCGTCATTACAGTCTACATAGTCGCGTCATTACAGTCTACATAGTCGCGTCATTACGGTCTACATAGTCACTTCATTATTACAGTCTACATAGTCACATTATTACAGTCTACATAGTCGCGTCATTACAGTCTACATAGTCGCGTCATTACAGTCTACATAGTCGCGTCATTACAGTCTACATAGTCGCGTCATTACAGTCTACATAGTCGCGTCATTACGGTCTACATAGTCACTTCATTATTACAGTCTACATAGTCGCGTCATTACAGTCTACATAGTCACTTCATTATTACAGTCTACATAGTCGCGTCATTACAGTCTACATAGTCGCGTCATTACAGTCTACATAGTCGCGTCATTACAGTCTACATAGTCGCGTCATTTGAGCTGGACGCGAGGAGAGGGGGCGGGGCTCATCTCTGTGCAAGCAGTTCTCATTTCCGCCATTCACCATGGAAATAACCACTCACTGCTTATACTTCTGGAAATCCCCAAAACGTTGTAACATCAAACGCCCTCGTGTCTGGGTTTATAATATTATCCGTAGCCGCACACAGCTCGGTGGATTTGACGCGAGGAAGTGAGTCTGAATGGCGGCCGCTTCCAGCGCTGCTAGAGGACCAGTAGCCAGTTTGATTCATGCTTTAATTCACGTCTTTGACCAGCGGCGTGTCGCGCATGTTGTCCCGTGTTTCAAGCAACAGCTGTGAGCAGCGGCGCTACGAGTGACAGGAAGCCAAGACGTTTGATTTAACTCTTCCTCCACGGGGGCCGCGAGGCCGCGGTATTACACTATGTTTCTAAAATATTCACAGCTTCGCGATAATGCATCGCAGAAATATAATTTTATGTCTAGCTGAAAGAAGCTTCCGCTGCCTGTGCCCGGCAACATTTTCGTGATTCCATTTTTCAGCTTTAGAGTCATATTTTCTCTTTACACTTCTGCCTTATGACAATGGTGCCTCGTTATATAGAGAGCTGAGATTGTTCTCCAATTTATGATGTAAGACATGGGTATGTATCTTATATGCAAGTGCCTTAAAAGGTGAATTTAAGAAATCATGTCAAATCGAGAAAATCGACTGAAAATGACCTGAGCGTTCCAAGAGTGAAACGTGGACGGCGCATTTCTAATTTCTTTCTGTCTCAATGTTTATTTTGACCAACTTTCTGATTCGGGACCTCTGCTGACCTCACCACAAAACAACACAGCACCATCTAGTGGGCTGAAAAAGCAATTGATTGTATACTCTAGGACCAAAAAGTTTATAGTTGATATAATAAAAGATCGATACTTGGCTTCCGTGTATCGATACAATATTGGCATGCAAAATATCGCAATGCTATGCTGAATCGATTTCCCCCCCACCCTATTCAATAGGGTTATGGGGTGTGGAGCACACAGCGGCTGTTGACTTTTTCTGGATATTCAAACATTAGAACAAGACTCTGGGATGTCACTAGAGTCCAAAGGGTGAGGGTGAACTCCCCACCCACAACGCTGTAAACAGCAATGGCCCAAGTCAAGTAATAGGCCGGCTCCCAAAAGCCCAAACGGGCCCTGCAGTAGTAAGAATAATACAACAATACAAACAAAAACAATACAAATGTTAAAGAGGTGGAAACAAAGCAAAACAACAAGCACTCTTACCGTGCACTTCCCGTACCGGCTGTACTTGCGCCCTTTCTCTGAGACGGTGTAGAGGTAAATAAAGTTGTCATGAGACCCAACAGCCAACAGACCTCCATCTACAGACACAGAGAGGTGCATTCTGGGTCATGTAGTTCACTACTCTCATAATGTTGTCATGGAAACAGCCCAGCTGCTTTGTAAAAGATGACTTCACCCACCGACAGAGAACCGCATCAACGACAGCTGCTCGTTCCCGTCAGTGTGGATCGCCACCAGGTCGGTTGTCTCTGCATCCAGAACATACCACCTGAGACCAGTTTGACCAGCATGAGAGAGAGAGAGAGAGACCAGTTAGACCAGCATATGAGAGAGAGAGAGAGACCAGTTAGACCAGCATGAGAGAGAGAGAGAGAGACCAGTTAGACCAGCATGAGAGAGAGAGAGAGACCAGTTAGACCAGCATGAGAGAGAGAGAGAGACCAGTTAGACCAGCATGAGAGAGAGAGAGAGAGACCAGTTAGACCAGCATGAGAGAGACCAGTTAGACCAGCATGAGAGAGACCAGTTAGACCAGCATGAGAGAGACCAGTTAGACCAGCATGAGAGAGACCAGTTAGACCAGCATATGAGAGAGAGAGAGAGACCAGTTAGACCAGCATGAGAGAGAGAGAGAGAGACCAGTTAGACCAGCATATGAGAGAGAGAGACCAGTTAGACCAGCATGAGAGAGAGAGAGACCAGTTAGACCAGCATGAGAGAGAGAGAGAGACCAGTTAGACCAGCATGAGAGAGACCAGTTAGACCAGCATGAGAGAGAGAGAGAGAGACCAGTTAGACCAGCATGAGAGAGAGAGACCAGTTAGACCAGCATATGAGAGAGAGAGAGAGAGAGACCAGTTAGACCAGCATGAGAGAGAGAGAGAGACCAGTTAGACCAGCATGAGAGAGAGAGACCAGTTAGACCAGCATGAGAGAGACCAGTTAGACCAGCATATGAGAGAGAGAGAGACCAGTTAGACCAGCATGAGAGAGAGAGACCAGTTAGACCAGCATGAGAGAGAGAGAGACCAGTTAGACCAGCATGAGAGAGAGAGAGACCAGTTAGACCAGTTAGACCAGCGTAAGAGAGAGAGAGAGAGAGACCAGTTAGACCAGCATGAGAGAAACCAGTTAGACCAGCATGAGAGAAACCAGTTAGACCAGCATGAGAGAGACCAGTTAGACCAGCATGAGAGAGACCAGTTAGACCAGCATGAGAGAGACCAGTTAGACCAGCATGAGAGAGACCAGTTAGACCAGCATGAGAGAGACCAGTTAGACCAGCATGAGAGAGACCAGTTAGACCAGCATGAGAGAGACCAGTTAGACCAGCATGAGAGAGACCAGTTAGACCAGCGTGAGAGAGACCAGTTAGACCAGCATATGAGAGAGAGAGAGAGACCAGTTAGACCAGCATGAGAGAGACCAGTTAGACCAGCATGAGAGAGACCAGTTAGACCAGCATGAGAGAGACCAGTTAGACCAGCATGAGAGAGACCAGTTAGACCAGCATGAGAGAGACCAGTTAGACCAGCATGAGAGAGACCAGTTAGACCAGCATGAGAGAGACCAGTTAGACCAGCATATGAGAGAGACCAGTTAGACCAGCATGAGAGAGACCAGTTAGACCAGCATGAGAGAGACCAGTTAGACCAGCATGAGAGAGACCAGTTAGACCAGCGTGAGAGAGACCAGTTAGACCAGCGTGAGAGAGACCAGTTAGACCAGCATGAGAGAGACCAGTTAGACCAGCATGAGAGAGACCAGTTAGACCAGCATATGAGAGAGAGAGAGAGACCAGTTAGACCAGCATGAGAGAGACCAGTTAGACCAGCATGAGAGAGACCAGTTAGACCAGCATGAGAGAGACCAGTTAGACCAGCATGAGAGAGACCAGTTAGACCAGCATGAGACTGGTCTAACTGGTTTTCCTAGTGCAGGTCATTTCAGGTGTCATAAAGATGTTCAGGAACATTGAGTTACACAAAAATGAGCTCTCATTTAAAAATGAGCCGACTGTGGTTTTCATTTTTCATTAGTGGGTCTTCAAACAAACGTTTTATATATATATAAATAAAAAGACTATAAAAGGTTCCTTAAAATATAATAACAGTTCTATAAGCGATCTGTACTGACTTTCCAGAGTGTGTTCCTATGGCGACCACGGCTCCGCTGGGATGGAAGTCTGCACAGTGACCGTGTTCCTGAGGAGAGACACAGCTGTGACTCATCCATCCATCGTCCCACATCCATCCGTCCATCGTCCCACATCCATCCGTCCATCGTCCCACATCCATCCGTCCATCGTCCCACATCCATCCGTCCATCGTCCCACATCCATCCGTCCATCGTCCCACATCCATCCGTCCATCGTCCCACATCCATCCGTCCATCGTCCCACATCATCCGTCCATCGTCCCACATCATCCGTCCATCGTCCCACATCATCCGTCCATCGTCCCACAATCATCCGTCCATCGTCCCACATCATCCGTCCCACATCATCCGTCCATCGTCCCACAATCATCCGTCCATCGTCCCACATCCATCCGTCCATCGTCCCACAATCATCCGTCCATCGTCCCACATCATCCGTCCCACATCATCCGTCCATCGTCCCACAATCATCCGTCCATCGTCCCACATCATCCGTCCCACATCATCCGTCCATCGTCCCACAATCATCCGTCCATCGTCCCACATCCATCCGTCCATCGTCCCACAATCATCCGTCCATCGTCCCACATCATCCGTCCATCGTCCCACATCATCCGTCCCACATCATCCGTCCATCGTCCCACATCCATCCGTCCATCGTCCCACATCATCCGTCCATCGTCCCACATCATCCGTCCCACATCATCCGTCCATCGTCCCACATCATCCGTCCCACATCATCCGTCCATCGTCCCACAATCATCCGTCCATCGTCCCACATCATCCGTCCATCGTCCCACAATCATCCGTCCCACATCATCCGTCCATCGTCCCACATCCATCCGTCCATCGTCCCACATCCATCCGTCCATCGTCCCACATCCATCCGTCCATCGTCCCACAATCATCCGTCCCACAATCATCCGTCCATCGTCCCACATCATCCCACATCATCCGTCCCACATCATCCGTCCATCGTCCCACAATCATCCGTCCATCGTCCCACATCATCCGTCCCACATCATCCGTCCATCGTCCCACATCATCCGTCCCACATCATCCGTCCATCGTCCCACAATCATCCGTCCATCGTCCCACATCCATCCGTCCATCGTCCCACAATCATCCGTCCATCGTCCCACATCATCCGTCCATCGTCCCACATCATCCGTCCCACATCATCCGTCCATCGTCCCACATCCATCCGTCCATCGTCCCACATCCATCCGTCCATCGTCCCACAATCATCCGTCCATCGTCCCACAATCATCCGTCCCACAATCATCCGTCCATCGTCCCACATCATCCCACATCATCCGTCCCACATCATCCGTCCATCGTCCCACAATCATCCGTCCATCGTCCCACATCATCCGTCCCACATCATCCGTCCATCGTCCCACATCATCCGTCCCACATCATCCGTCCATCGTCCCACATCATCCGTCCCACATCATCCGTCCATCGTCCCACAATCATCCGTCCATCGTCCCACATCATCCGTCCATCGTCCCACAATCATCCGTCCCACATCATCCGTCCATCGTCCCACATCCATCCGTCCATCGTCCCACATCCATCCGTCCATCGTCCCACATCCATCCGTCCATCGTCCCACAATCATCCGTCCATCGTCCCACAATCATCCGTCCATCGTCCCACATCATCCGTCCATCGTCCCACAATCATCCGTCCATCGTCCCACATCATCCGTCCCACATCATCCGTCCATCGTCCCACAATCATCCGTCCATCGTCCCACATCCATCCGTCCATCGTCCCACAATCATCCGTCCATCGTCCCACATCATCCGTCCCACATCATCCGTCCATCGTCCCACAATCATCCGTCCATCGTCCCACATCATCCGTCCCACATCATCCGTCCATCGTCCCACAATCATCCGTCCATCGTCCCACATCCATCCGTCCATCGTCCCACAATCATCCGTCCATCGTCCCACATCATCCGTCCATCGTCCCACATCATCCGTCCCACATCATCCGTCCATCGTCCCACATCCATCCGTCCATCGTCCCACATCATCCGTCCATCGTCCCACATCATCCGTCCCACATCATCCGTCCATCGTCCCACATCATCCGTCCCACATCATCCGTCCATCGTCCCACAATCATCCGTCCATCGTCCCACATCATCCGTCCATCGTCCCACAATCATCCGTCCCACATCATCCGTCCATCGTCCCACATCCATCCGTCCATCGTCCCACATCCATCCGTCCATCGTCCCACAATCATCCGTCCATCGTCCCACAATCATCCGTCCCACAATCATCCGTCCATCGTCCCACATCATCCCACATCATCCGTCCCACATCATCCGTCCATCGTCCCACAATCATCCGTCCATCGTCCCACATCATCCGTCCCACATCATCCGTCCATCGTCCCACATCATCCGTCCCACATCATCCGTCCATCGTCCCACAATCATCCGTCCATCGTCCCACATCCATCCGTCCATCGTCCCACAATCATCCGTCCATCGTCCCACATCATCCGTCCATCGTCCCACATCATCCGTCCCACATCATCCGTCCATCGTCCCACATCCATCCGTCCATCGTCCCACATCCATCCGTCCATCGTCCCACAATCATCCGTCCATCGTCCCACAATCATCCGTCCCACAATCATCCGTCCATCGTCCCACATCATCCCACATCATCCGTCCCACATCATCCGTCCATCGTCCCACAATCATCCGTCCATCGTCCCACATCATCCGTCCCACATCATCCGTCCATCGTCCCACATCATCCGTCCCACATCATCCGTCCATCGTCCCACATCATCCGTCCCACATCATCCGTCCATCGTCCCACAATCATCCGTCCATCGTCCCACATCATCCGTCCATCGTCCCACAATCATCCGTCCCACATCATCCGTCCATCGTCCCACATCCATCCGTCCATCGTCCCACATCCATCCGTCCATCGTCCCACAATCATCCGTCCATCGTCCCACAATCATCCGTCCCACAATCATCCGTCCATCGTCCCACATCGTCCCACATCATCCGTCCCACATCATCCGTCCATCGTCCCACAATCATCCGTCCATCGTCCCACATCATCCGTCCCACATCATCCGTCCATCGTCCCACATCATCCGTCCCACATCATCCGTCCATCGTCCCACAATCATCCGTCCATCGTCCCACATCCATCCGTCCATCGTCCCACAATCATCCGTCCATCGTCCCACATCATCCGTCCATCGTCCCACATCATCCGTCCCACATCATCCGTCCATCGTCCCACATCCATCCGTCCATCGTCCCACATCCATCCGTCCATCGTCCCACAATCATCCGTCCATCGTCCCACAATCATCCGTCCCACAATCATCCGTCCATCGTCCCACATCATCCCACATCATCCGTCCCACATCATCCGTCCATCGTCCCACAATCATCCGTCCATCGTCCCACATCATCCGTCCCACATCATCCGTCCATCGTCCCACAATCATCCGTCCATCGTCCCACATCATCCGTCCATCGTCACCTTACCTCTAGCGTGCGGCTCCATTGGAGGCTGTGATCCACTGAACTCCAGGCGAAGACCAGCCGGTCCTGAGCGCACGTCAGAAACATCCCTCTGGACGGGTGAGAGGCCAAACCCCACAGCTCATCTGTGTGACCCTGAACACATCACAACACACACTGAAGACCCTGAACACATCACAACACACACTGAAGACCCTGAACACATCTCAGTATATTGAGCGGAGCGACTACGAATCAATATTGATCTCAAAATGGTCACAAATGAGCAGTGGTGGCCGTCAGGGCCTGCTAAGCCTTCTCTGCTGGCCTAAACAGAATCACAAAGTTATATCTATTTAGGGTCCGAGCGACTGACGTAGTCAGTCCGAGTAGGACCCCAATGAAATTGACGGATTCTTATTATTAGGGTCCTCTCGGGACTGACAGAGTCAGTCCCGAGAGGACCCTATTGAAATTGCCCTGATTCTTATTATTCCGTCTTTTTATTTTTCCCATTCGGACTGCTTTTTGGGGGACTTGTCATATTCGAAAACTCACCAAATTTGGACCGCTTGTCAGGCCTGGTGAAAAACGCGATGAATCAAAGCCGTAAAAGAAAACCCAAAAAAAATTGCTCTCTAGCGCCCCCTAGAAGTTGGACCGGCGACGCCCCTCACCCAGAATGGGCGTGTCTTGTTTTTAAACACTCATTAAAACTATTTGGACAAACAACTCTAAACTTTTTGTATATGTGCACATCGCATCCCCTAACTTGCAATAAATCAGTCAAGCGATTTAAACACTAGGGGGCGCTACAGTAATTCGGGCAATTTGTCATTTTTGGGCAATTTTTGTCATTTTTCGCCTATATTTGCCTTTCTGCCAAAGCCTACTCCTCCTACAATTTTTATGCAATTGACTTAATTTCTGTTCTAGGATGATCCCAAGACCCTCGTGACTATGGGGTCTTGCGTGGCCCCAAAGACACACCCATGTGAGAGAGAGGAAGATATTGTAACTCCTAGATACATGATGCAATCTTCCCAATACTCCTCATACATGATGCTGGTCCAGGCCTGAGTACATGTACATGAAGAAATGTTCACATTGTCATAGCGCCACCTACTGGCCAAAAGTAAATCAGCCAAACAGCATAGGATTTACATGTAATTCACATGATGTGGTCTACTCTTCACGTAGAGAAACATGATGCACAGTGTATGTTCAAATTGTCATAGCCCCACCTACTGGCCAAACAAAATAGACCAAACAGCATCGGATTTACATGCACTTGAAATGACCTGGTCTACTCTTCACCTAGAGAAACATGATGCATGTTGTCCAGCGTGTCGTCTATCGCCACAGGGCGGATGCGGGAACCGTTGAAGTTCTTGCAAAGGGCGATTTCCCGCGTCACGCGCTCCACCGGGGTAAAAGAACGTCAGACCGGCGGGCGAACACTCTCGGCCGGGCGAGTCGGCGACCCCCCGCCGACCCGCCGGCGACCCTGAACGTGCCGGGGCGAGCGAGGACCCGCTCACAGCTTTAATTTATAATTACATCTTTTTAAATGTTTTATAATTAAAAGTTATAGATAGTTATAGCTATAGTTAAACAGCTGATCGAGACTATGACTCAGACGGCACTGAATCCGCAGGTAGAAAATCCACGGCCCGCCAATGCAAATGAGTATTATTGATTTTATTTATGTGAGCCAGAAAGGCTAATTTTCATCTTTCGTTTGATTACATTAGAACAGGAGTGTCAAACTCATTTTAGCGAAGGCGCCACATGCTACCCATGTTGATCTCAAGTGGGCCGGACCAGTAAGATCACAGCATAATAACGCATACATAACCACAATATGTCTCTATGTTTAAATCATTGGTGAAGGTTGTTGGATGATAAACCCTATTTTCAGGTCTTTCTACAATAAACTAGAAACATAAAGACCCACTGTTCATCTGCCTGCTCTCCTTTGCAGATTCCCTCCTTTGTGACGCCACTTTCATGACGTCATCCATTTTTAACGACTTGCAACACAACGCCTCCTGGTGGAAAATACAGTGAAATGTCCCAAAACGATATCCTCCATTTGCAGCTTTACTTTCTCCCTGAATTTCATCACAACACCTGTTTTCCTCCTGATCATTGATGGTGCACCGTCTGTACCACACTGACAGCACGGGTCCAGTCCACTCTGACCCGGTCCAGTCCACTCTGACCCGGTCCACTATGCCCCGGTCCACTATGCCCCGGTCCACTATGCCCCGGTCCGGCGCTTCTACGAGAGCTAACAATGTAATTGGCTGTAGTGGTGTCTGTCATGTGCATCAACTCAAGGAACTCCTTGAAGCGTGTGAGCTAGTTTTTGTATAGGTTAAGTTCTTTTGTAGATCTCAGCCCTCATCAGCATCACCTACAACAGAGAAAAGCTCCTAAACATCAGGAGCCACAGTCCACGTGAGCCACCAGATCTCTGACCCGCTTCAGCGACCCGGCTTTTGTCCGAGTCCTAGTGGTCATCGTGCAGATAAAGACGGGGATAGCGGTCTTCTGGGTACCGGAGGGACATTGAGACCTGCACATCAGTGCTGGGGACTTAACCGGGACACATGCAGCTCAACACAAACCTATTGGATCACCCTGAACCACAAAGACCACTCCTCCATCCAGACCATGACAGATACAGACAACCTAAACACATTACGACACACAATACAGAGTCCCTGAACACATCACGACACAAAGATATTGAGACCCCGACTTCACAACATTACCGAGACCTTGAACACAACACAAATACAATGAGACCGTAAAGACTTCACATTACTTAGACCCTGAACACATCACACATATAATGAGACGTAAAGACTTCACATTACTTAGACCATGAACACAACACACATATAATGAGACCGTAAAGACTTCACATTACTTAGACCCTGAACACAACACACATAATGAGACCGTAAAGACTTCACATTACTTAGACCCTGAACACAACACACATAATGAGACCGTAAAGACTTCACATTACTTAGACCCTGAACACATCACACATATAATGAGACGTAAAGACTTCACAAGTTGCTAACCCTCACAGCACACTGGTCTCCATCACTACCCATAATGCACTCTGATGCTCACCTGGACCTCCACCTGGAAGCCGTCGTTGAAGGTTCCTCTGAGGATGAAGTTACGAGACGTCCCGACCAGAAACTCGTCCCCCTTCCCCTCAGACACTGCTCTGATGGTTCCGTACTGATCCGGCACCTGGAGACAAACAGTCATGTGACCTCAGTCCGGTTACATGAATACACAATAAAGTCTTTTGTAACTTTGTAAATCATCACGTTTTAACCAAATTGCAGCAAATAAAGAGCTGCCACTGTATGTGTGTTACCGATTTTCTAGTACGGGTATCCTTGTGAGGACCAAGTGGAGTTTTAGACCTTCAGAGTGAGGACGCTTAGACCTCCAAAGGGTTCAGACGCTACGGTCAGGCTTCAGTTAGTGGATTTAGTTGTGTTGGTTAAGGTTATCCAAGGGTTCAATGAGTGTCCTCACAAAGATACAAGTACAAGGTTGTGTGTGTGTGCGTGTGTGTGTGTGTGTGTGTGACCTCGATGTCCCGGTCAGCTCTCAGTTCGTGGTCCCACAGGATGATTTTTCGGTCTTTTCCTCCTCCGGTCAGCAGAGTGCCGCTCCTCATTTCACACACACAGAACACACTGCCCTCGTGACCTTTGACCTGCCGACTGATCTGAAACGCTGCGCACACACACACACACACACACACACACAGCTGAATGTTGCTGATGTGTTTTCTATCAGAAACAGCAGCTCTCAAAACTGCGTTCTTTTCCACATTTCCAGGTCTGTGGATTCTGTTTGGAGGTGCAGTTCCAGCATCAACCAGCAGAGAGCAGCAGATCGCACACAAAACACTGTTTCTTCAAGAAACCCTTTTCTTCCTCTTCCTGTGAACAAATCTATTGAAATGCAAGTTATTGTTATTAGGGCCCGAGCACTGACGTAGTCAGAGTCGAGGACCTATTGTTATTCTAATGTTTATTTATTATTATTATTAGGGCCCGAGCACTGACGTAGTCAGAGCGTAGGACCTATTGAAATTCAAATGTTTATTTATTATTAGGGCCCGAGCACTGACGTAGTCAGAGTCGAGGACCTATTGTTATTCTAATGTTTATTTATTATTAGGGCCCGAGCACTGACGTAGTCAGAGTCGAGGACCTATTGAAATTCAAATGTTTATTATTAGGGCCCGAGCACTGACGTAGTCAGAGCGGAGGACCTATTGTTATTCTAATGTTTATTTATTATTAGGGCCCGAGCACTGACGTAGTCAGAGTCGAGGACCTATTGTTATTCGATTTTAGCGACCAATGCGCAGGGAAAAGAGGTGCTTGGGATAAACCTACATTCTTCAAAATTTCCGCACCCATCCGACTCGGCGAAAATTTTAATCTAATTTGGGTGTCGGCCAAAAGTCTGAGAAAATGTCTCTCTAGCGCCCCCTTTAGTTGTGAAAGCCCACCCTTTTTGCGAACTTTGACCGATTGACTTGAAATTTTGCACACATGTCCGGGTGGGACTGCTCTACAAAAAACTCATCCGTGAAAATAAAATGCGCCTAATTAGATTTTCCGCCATTTTGAATTTTGTAAAAAACACATTTTGGTCAACTCCTCCTAAACTCTGGCTTCATTTCGTACGAAACTTTCTGTGGATCATCATTGGCTCAATGTGATCAAACAATATTTTCAACTTTGTTAATATCTCATTGCGTTTAGAAGTTATTAACCAATTAACCTCTTAGGGGCGTGGCTCAATGTGTCAATACACATAACTTCGGAATTACTTTGCCTATCTTCACAAACTTTGTAGCATATGTCAACATTGTGTCCCTTAACATACCCAAATTTTTTCCGAATTTTCAAACACTAGAGGGCGCTGCAGTGAATCGCTAAATTTTTGCATTTTCCTTGTTTTCAGGCGTTGTATTCTGACGAACTCCTCCTAGAGATTAAACACGATTGATTTCACATTCGGGTAATATGATGTTGAGACCTTTGCAGGGAAAAGTTATCAAAGGAT
The DNA here is from genome assembly GCA_038501785.1 of Myoxocephalus aenaeus. NCBI lineage: Eukaryota > Metazoa > Chordata > Actinopteri > Perciformes > Cottidae > Myoxocephalus > Myoxocephalus aenaeus. The sequence goes on from JBAMJR010000081.1 coordinate 44,494, forward strand.
TTTAAAAATATCGAACTATGTGAGCGCAGAGCAGCGCCAAAGAGACACCATTTTCCATGAAAATGGAAGTTGCTTTAACTCGGCCTTACATGATGGAATCTGCTCCATATTTCTCATATGTCATGACCTCCTGACCCTGAAGACGTCCATGTGATCATTTTGAATCCTAGTCATAGCACCACCTAGAGGCAACAGGAAGTTACATGTTTTGTACATGTATACCGTGCTCCTCACAGATTATTCGGATGCCTCTCCAAATGCGTCGGAAGACACTTAAGACATTGATAATGCATCACCTTGAAGATTGTAAGGATCCGTTGAACGGCGTCTCGGCAGAGCATCACGGAAGTTTGATCCTTCGCCGTGAACGAATAAACCGATGTAACTCGACTCCACATAAAAAGATCCTTTCCAGGTTTCACATGTTTGATGAGACTCCAGGCCTGAAGACCTGTGATGTCTAATTTTTAATTTGAGTCATAGCGCCACCTAATGGCAACAGAAAGTAAAATGTTCTATACTTTGGCTAGCTTCTCTCAGTAGGTCAATTAGATCGAAACCAAATTACTCGTAGACAAACATAAGACTTTCATGACGCCAGCCCCCAAAGCTTTTGATGTTTCGTTTAACGCTGTTGCCGTGGTGACCCATCCTTCGTGGTCAACAACGAAGGTACTTTTGAGGGACTAAGCATGCTTGAGACGTAACTAAACTTGGCACCCACATTGACAGGCAAAGATGTAGTTACGTGATATGATTTGAATGCTTCAAAATCGCAATTCGGCTCGATAGCGCCCCCTACAAATATTCAATTAAGCAGCCCCAGCGCTACGGTTGAGCTTTTTTCAGAGGTCAACCTTTCTGCGAAAAAGAGGATATATGTGTCTGTCATGAACTCAGTAAGCGCTTCCCAGATCTTTCTGCCATTGAGAAATAATTCAAGCTGTTCTGGACTCCCTTCCTGATGATGCAGAAGAAGTGAAGAGAGTCTGAACTAGAACTGATGGAGATGCAGTGATGATTCTCTAAAGAACCAGCTTCAGTTTCTCTCCCTACCGACTTCTACTGGAGCTTGGAAAAGGCCAAATGTCTTCTGATGTGATTTTTTACATATATATAAATATATTATATTTAACACTAAGAATATATATATATATATATATATATATGCATAATTGACCTCATTTGATTCATTTTGCGATATACCTCACCTGAGTGACCCAGACTTTATGTATGTATATATATATATATATATATATATATATATATATATACATGTCTCTCTCTCTCTAAATTAAAGCTGCTCGCAGCTGTGACTGGGCCCTCGCTCCAGCACGTCGGGGACGCCTGCGGGTCGCCGGCTCTCCCGGCCTCGAACATCCGCCTGCCAGGCGAACGTTCTCGGACGGGCGAGCCGGCGACCCTTCGGCTTACCCCGACGTGCTGGCCTTTGGGACAATGGTGCCTCATTATATAGATAGCTGAGATTGTTCTGTATTTTTTGATATACAACACATGATTTTGTATCATATGCTAGTGACTTTAAAAAGGGGAATTTAAAAAGTATATAAAATCAAGAAAAATCAAGAAATTGACCACCAGACCTCCAAGTGTTAACTTCAGCCATGAGTCAACAATGATTATGGCCTCCTTACTAAGTATTATGCAAGCCATTTCATGCCAGCCTGTCACTGGTCTAACATTTACAGTATATGAGGCACAATGTGGTAAGGGAGAGCATGGCTGCCTTTGTTAGCATCATTTATATCTTTGATGCAGAGAATGCATCTGGTGAATCCCTGCCTGTTGATTTTGGAGAATACATCTCCTAGATGAAAGGACACCTCTTGCCCTTTTATTGAGACCTTGCCTTCCAGTTTTAGCCACGACCAGTTCCAGCTGCATTTCAATCCAGCTGTTTAACAATGGCTGCATCCTTCTCCCCTAACACACTCATTCTGCAAAAATAATGTTTGTATTGGTGTTAACTTCTAGTTTAGCCTTATTCAGACCTGCCAACCTTGATATATAACCTATATATTGATAAGTCATTAAATACTCGTCATGCATTATATTGCATTGCATATAATGTGTGCTGGTCAATTAGTCTAAAATTAATTTTAGACAAATTTTTACCAGCGTACTTTGACGTCAAAATGCGTATCCGCTACGCAAATTGCGTACAGGTTGGCAGGTCTGCTTATTGATAGAACGGTGGACCACTTTACCTTCTGCCTTGTCAGTCCCCTCACCTCAAAATCTACCTCCTCAAAAACGGTAGCGTAATAATTTTCCACCGGAGCTTTAGCTAGCTGGCTAACGTTGCGTTCTCTCCTGCTGTGTTCAATGTGTTCACTCGCGCTCCCTTCTGGCACGCGCACCTGTTCGCAGTTCACTGAATATCATTCATTTTGCCGTATCGCGCTCACCATTCATTCATTTCAAACCGTAACGTTAGCCTAGTTTCCAAGCCCAAACGGCGTGCCTATTGTTTTGCTTCCGGTTGAGCTACATCCGGCGTGGTGCTCGCGAAAAAATAAATAATTAAAAATTAAAATGCGTTAACGCCGTTAATAAAATTGACGGCGTTAAAATTGGTTTGCGTTAACGCCGTTAATAACGCGCTAATATGACAGCACTAATATATATATATGTCTCTCTCTCTCTAAATTAAAGCTGCTCGCAGCTGTGACTGGGCCCTCGCTCTGGGCCCTCGCTCCAGCACGTTCAAGGCCGGGAGAGCCGGCGACCCGCAGGCGTCCCCGACGTGCTGGAGCGAGGGCCCAGTCACAGCTGCGAGCAGCTTTAATTTAGAGAGAGAGAGACATATATATTTTTTTTTTTGTGGTTGTTTGGTTGTAGTTTTGTTTTGCATTTTGTTCCCTTTTCTTGCTTTGGATTTTAATTGCATATTTATTTGACATCGTGTTGTCGTATTTTGCACAGACCCGAGGAAGACTAGTTTCTACCTTGGTTGTAACGAATGGGGATTCCAGGTAAATAAATAAATAATCACCTCTGGGTCCCTTCCCAGTGGGGGTCTCAGCAGAGCTCCTTGTCCAGACCAGCAGGACCCCTCCCGAGTCTCCGGTCAGGATGTCTCCAGTACTAAGGAACGCCAGACACTGAACGAATTTCGGCTTCTCGTATTTCTGAGAAAAGGACAGGAAACAGGATCAGAGTTAGACCAGGACTACAGACTGGGACTCAATAGATCAGGACTACAGACTGGGACTACAGCATTAAACCAGAACTACAGACTGAGAATAGAAATTTAGACTAGAAGTATAGACCCAGACAAAAGAGTAAGACCAGAATAACAGCCTGGTACTACAGAGTGAGACCAGAACTACAGATCCAGTAAAACAAGGACTAGAGAGTTAAACCAGGACTATAGACCGAGACTGCAGAGTTAGTCCAGGACTACAGATCCAGTAAAACAAGGACTACAGGGTATAGTTAGGGCTGGTTCAGGTTTATAGTTCCAACTGAATTTTCTGGGTTTCTATCAAGTTTGAGTTTTAAGACTGATAAGGTTAATATTGGAGGTGATTTTAATATTCATGTGGATGTCGGCAATGATAGCCTTATCTCATTGTTGGATTAAAGGAACCCACTCACTGCTTTAACCATACCCTCGACCTTGTTCTTGCATATGGCATTAACATAGAACATTTACTTTTTAGTCCAGGTCTAACTTTGTATTCTCAGTCTGTAGTTCCCTCCTCCCTGCTAGAACATTTAATAATCTTTCCACAGAACTCTTTTATCAGACCATTGACTCATAACTTTTGAGTTTATACTACCGGATTGTACGCTGTTAGGCAAGAGTTTTTACACCAGATGTCTAACTGACGGTGCTGTTGCTAGATTTAAGGAAGAGATTCCTTCTGTATTTGATTCATTACCATGTCTCTACCGTTCTCTACATTTATACTGTGTAACCCTACGGATAATATTATGAACCCAGACACGAGGGCGTTTGATGTTCCGGCGTTTTTTGGATTTCCACAACAAGTATAAAGCAGAACTAGTGGTTAGTTCCATGGTGGATGGCGGAAATGAAACTGTTTGCACAGAGATGAGCCCCGCCCCCTCTCCGGCGCAAATGACGCGACCATGTAGACTGTAATACAAATAGTAATACAAGCAGTTCAGTTCGTCAGGTGCAATATATCGCAGTATCGTGATAATATTGAATCGTGGGACCTCTGGTGATTCCCACCCCTAGCATCCACCACCACCGTAAGGAATCTCTGAGTTATCTTTGATCAGGACCTGTCCTTTAATTCCCACATAAAAGAAATCTCAAGGACTGACTTTTTTCACATACATAACATCTTTTTTCACCTACGTAACATTTCAAAAATCTGACGCATCCTGTCTCAAAGCGATGCAGAAAAGTTGATTCACGCATTTGTTACTTCTAGACTGGATTACTGTAACTCCTTATCAGGCTGCTCCGGTAAATTTCTTAAATCTCTCCAGTTGATCCAGAATGCTGCAGCTCGTGTACTAATGAAAACTAAGAAAAGAGATCACATTACTCCTGTATTAGCTGCTCTGCACTGGTTCCCTGTAAAATAAAGTATCAAATTTAAAATCCATCTCCTCACCTACAAAACCTTAATTGGTTTATATCTTAAGGAGCTTATTACATATTACTCCACGAGAGAGAGAGAGATATATATATATATATATATATATATATATATATATATGGGTTGACTATGTAAATTGTATGATGTTGTTGACATGAAGGGTCCTGGGACAGAGGATGTCGTACAATGAACATGTAGTAAAGCCCTCTCACAAATTTGGGATTTGGGGCTATACAAATAAAATAATATTGAAATTGAATATTTTAATAATTACAATTTCAATGCGTTTATGAAAAATGTAAATGAAAAATAAAAACATGTCCTCACCCCAAAGATTCCCTGTTTACGAGCCAGCGAGTTCCCGGACCACGTCCAGAAGAAAATGTGGGACTTGCCACAGGTGACGATGGTGTTCGGGTCAGTCGGGTGAAACTCCACGGCCAGGACCACCTCATTCGTGGTCTGAAACACACCAGTTACAACCAACTCAGTGTAAGAAAAACTAATATGTTTTACAGCAAACTGTGTTACACTGCAGGAAAATATGCATACATAAATAAAAAACATCACAAAACATTACACACTGTTTCTATGCAGTAATGAGAGTGAGGGTTCACCTTGATCTCAGCGATCTTGGACTTCTTCTGCCAATCCCAAACTGTCAACATGTGATCGTTGCAGTCGTCAATAACACTCAGGTGTTGACCAGAGTCCTGACAGAGAGACATAAGGGTGGACGTTTGAATCTGAATATGAAAGTTTGTGATGTACAGAACTACAAAGCTATACTCACAGCTTTGGAGAAGGCCAGCGAGCCGACGCCTCGTTCGAACGTTCCCAACCCGACGACCTGCAAAGTGGAGAGACTGACGCTGTCCCAGATACGAACCTGAGGCTGCAGAGCCTGAACACACCCAAAAGCCAACATCTATTTAGTTTTAGTCACATTTTTAAGAAGTTATTAAATTGTGTTTGTCCTCACCCGTCCATCTTTGTCCACTCCGGCAATCTGTCCTGTAGCGATCCGGATCTTATCAGGATGAATGGCGAGACTGGGGCAGAGACAGAGACATGATGTCATGAATATATATATATATATATATATATATATATATATATATATATATATATATATATATATATATATATATATATACATATACATACATACACACACACACATATATATACACTACCGTTCAAAAGTTTGGGGTCACCCAGACAATTTCGTGTTTTCCATGAAAACTCACACTTTTATTTATCAAATGAGTTGCAAAATGAATAGAAAATATAGTCAAGACATTGACAAATAGAAATAATGATTTTTATTTGAAATATTAATTTTGTTCTTCAAACTTTGCTTTCGTCAAAGAATGCTCCATTTGCAGCAATTCCAGCATTGCAGACCTTTGGCATTCTAGCTGTTAATTTGTTGAGGTAATCTGTAGAAACTTCACCCCACGCTTCCTGAAGCTCCTCCCACAAGTTGGATGGGCTTGATGGGCACTTCTTGACCATACGGTCAAGCTGCTCCCACAACAGCTCAATGGGGTTGAGATCTGGTGACTGCTGGCCACTCCATTACAGACTGCTTCTTCCCTAAAGGTGTGCTTTGGGTCATTGTCCTGTTGTAGGATGAAATTGGCTCCAATCAAGCACTGTCCACTCCATTGCAAAATGGAGTGATAGCCTTCCTTATTTAAAATCCCTTTTACCTTGTACAAATCTCCTACTTTACCAGCACCAAAGCAGACCCAGACCATCACATTACCTCCACCATGCTTGACAGATGGCGTCAGGCACTCTTCCAGCATCTTTTCACCTGTTCTGTGTCTCACAAATGTTCTTCTGTGTGATCCAAACACCTCACACTTTGATTCGTCTGTCCATAACACTTTTTTCCAATCTTCCTCTGTCCAATGTCTGTGTTCTTTTGCCCATATCAATCTTTTCTTTGCCACTCTGCCTAGAAGGCCAGCATCCCGGAGTCGCTCTTCACTGTAGACGTTGACACTGGCGTTTTGCGGGTACTATTTAAAGAAGCTGCCAGTTGAGGACCCGTGAGGCGTCTATTTCTCAAACTAGAGACTCTAATATACTTGTCTTCTTGCTGGGTTGTGCACCTGGGCCTCCAACTTCTCTGTCTACTCTGGTTAGAGCCTGTTTATTCTCTGAAGGGAGTAGTACACACCGTTGTAGGACATTTTCAGTTTCTTCTCAGTTTCCTGCATGGAATAGCCTTCATTTCTAAGAACAAGAACAGACTGGCGAGTTTCACATGAAAGTTCTCTTTTTCTGGCCATTTTGAGTATAATGGAACCCACAATGTGATGCTCCAGATACGCAACTAGCTCAAAGGAAGGCCAGTTTTATAGCTTCTCTCACCAGCATAACTGTTCTAAGCTGTGCTAACATAATTGCACAAGGGTTTTCTAATCCTCCATTAGTCTTCTATGCGATGAGCAAATGTACAATGTACAATTAGAACACTGGAGTGATAGTTGCTGGAACTGGGCCTCTATACACCTATGTAGATATTTCATTAAAAACCAGACGTTTCCACCTAGAATAGTAATTTTCCACATTAACAATGTATAGTGTATTTCTGATTAATTTAATGTTATCTTCATTGAAAAAAACAGTGCTTTTCTTTGAAAAATAAGGACATTTCTAAGTGACCCCAAACTTTTGAACGGTAGTATAGGGTTAGACATATATACACACACACATTATATATATATATATATATATATATATATATATATATATATATATATACATACATACACACACATACATATCTACTTATAGTGTTTTTCTCACCACTTGACACAGTCAGTGTGTCCAAGGTAATGTCTCTGAGTTCGTTCTTCGTAGTTAAACAGAACAACGACAGAGGCAATGAAGTAAACGATTTCTCCGGTTGGAAGGAGGTAAATGTTTGCTCTGCAGTCTCTGCCACGGTAACCATACCTGCAGGAAGTCAAGGAAGCACCTGGAAAACACCTGGAGATCTACTAAAGACATACTGATGATCTACTGAAGCTTCACTAAAGATCTACTGAAGCTTTACTAAAGACCTACTGATGAACTACTGAAGCTTTACTAAATATCTACTAAAGACATACTGATGATCTACTGAAGCTCCACTAAAGATCTACTGAAGCTTTACTAAAGATCTACTGAAGACCTACTGATGATCTACTGAAGCTTTACTAAAGATCTACTGAAGACCTACTGATGATTTACTGAAGCTTTACTAAAGATATACTGATGATTGACTGAAGCTTTAATAAAGATCTACTAAAGACCTACTGATGATCTACTGAAGACCTACTGATGATCTACTGAAGCTTTACTAAAGATCTACTGAAGCTTTACTAAAGATCTACTGAAGATCTACTGATGATTTACCGAAGCTTTACTAAAGATCTACTGAAGCTTTAAGATATATTGATGATCTACTGAAGCTTTACTAAAGATATACTGAAGCTTTACTAAAGATCTACTGAAGACCTAATGATGATCTACTGAAGCTTTACTAAAGATCTACTGAAGCTTTACTAAATATCGACTGAAGCTTCACTAAAGATCGACTGAAGCTTTAATAAAGATATATTGATGATCTACTGAAGCTTTACTAACGATCTACTGATGATCTACTGAAGCTTTACTAAAGATCTATTGAAGACCTACTGATGATCTACTGGAGCTTTACTAAAGATCTACTGAAGACCTACTTATGATTTACTAAAGCTCCTCTAAAGATCTACTGATGATCTACTAAAGAATGATGTACATAAGATCCACTAAGGATCTGCGGATAATCTACCCAAGAGCTACTAAAAGTTCTTCTGATGATCTACTAAAAATCTATAAAGATCTACTGATGATCTACTATAGCTTTACTAAAGATCTACTCAAGATATTTTGATGTTTACTCAAAATCTATTGATGAAATACTGAAGGTTTACTCAAGATCAACTAAGGAGTTTAAACTTCCCATAAAAACTCCTTTTAGCTTTAAACTACAAATGCACATTTTTATTTTATAACTTTCGCTCACAATTATCAACCAATATAAATTGTTATTAAGTTTACTTCTATTTATGCTACTGTGTAACAGCGGTTCCTGTGTACAGAGTGAAGGATACACCCATTCCAGCTTGAGTCTTTCTGAAGGAAGTTCTGTCCGAACATCTTCGTAGTTCTGCACATCTGAAGGGATGAACATGGTGATCGGTCGACCACGCATGAACATCTTAATGTGATTCCCCTCTAAAACGGCAGACAGAAACACAAAGAAACACAAAGATGTTGGAGAAGAAAGATTCAATGTGTAAATAAAAGTATAATCAAAGCATAAGAATAATGCTGCTGATTTAAAACCAATCGCTATCGAGTGAATTTACAGGCTAATTTATACCCAACGTCTGTGGCTGATAAAGACTAATAATGACAAATTGGCAGATATCATGGAGAGATGATGACACAAAAAGCCTAAGGTCGCGTTCTGTCTCTTTGCGGTCATTTTATGTCCCTGTGGCCTCTCATTGGAGTTCTCTTGAATCTTTGAGGTTGTTTTCTGTGTCTTTGTGGTCATCTTCATATCTTTGTGGTTGTTTTTTGTTTCTTTTTGGTTGTCTTCATATCTTTAAGTTTGTTTTCTGTCTCTTTGAGGTTGTTGTTTTCTGTCTCTTTGAGGTTGTTGTTTTCTGTCTCTTTGAGGTTGTTGTTTTCTGTCTCTTTGAGGTTGTTGTTTTCTGTCTCTTTGTGGTTGTTGTTTTCTGTCTCTTTCTGTCTCTTTGAGGTTGTTTTCTGTCTCTTTGAGGTTGTTTTCTGTCTCTTTGTGGTCGTCTGTATATCTTTGAGGTTGTTTTCTGTCTCTTTGTGGTTGTTTTCTGTCTCTTTGTGGTCGTCTGTATATCTTTGAGGTTGTTTTCTGTCTCTTTGTGGTCGTCTGTATATCTTTGTGGTTGTTTTCTGTCTCTTTGAGGTTGTTTTCTGTCTCTTTGTGGTTGTTTTCTGTCTCTTTGAGGTTGTTTTCTGTCTCTTTGAGGTTGTTTTCTGTCTCTTTGTGGTTGTCTGTATATCTTTGAGGTTGTTTTCTGTCTCTTTGTGGTTGTTTTCTGTCTCTTTGTGGTCGTCTATATATCTTTGAGGTTGTTTTCTGTCTCTTTGTGGTTGTTTTCTGTCTCTTTGTGGTCGTCTGTATATCTTTGAGGTTGTTTTCTGTCTCTTTGTGGTCGTCTGTATATCTTTGAGGTTGTTTTCTGTCTCTTTGTGGTTGTTTGTATATCTTTGTGGTTGTTTTCTGTCTCTTTGAGGTTGTTTTCTGTCTCTTTGTGGTTGTTTTCTGTCTCTTTGTGGTTGTTTTCTGTCTCTTTGAGGTTGTTTTCTGTCTCTTTGAGGTTGTCTGTATATCTTTGAGGTTGTTTTCTGTCTCTTTGTGGTTGTTTTCTGTCTCTTTGTGGTCGTCTATATATCTTTGAGGTTGTTTTCTGTCTCTTTGTGGTTGTTTTCTGTCTCTTTGTGGTCGTCTGTATATCTTTGAGGTTGTTTTCTGTCTCTTTGTGGTCGTCTGTATATCTTTGAGGTTGTTTTCTGTCTCTTTGTGGTTGTTTTCGGTCTCTTTGAGGTTGTTTTCTGTCTCTTTGTGGTTGTTTTCGGTCTCTTTGAGGTTGTTTTCTGTCTCTTTGTGGTCGTCTTTATATCTTTGTGGTTGTGTTTTTGTCTCTTTGTGGTCGTCTTTATTTCTTTGTGGTTGTTTTTTTGTCTCTTCGTTGTTGCTTTGTAAACAATATATAAAGGATTACTATCATTGAGTTGGATTTGGTTAGTATAAGATCAATACAAAAAATACGGTATCTTTAAATCATTTTTAACAGTCATCTCTGGACACAATATCTATATTTTCCTGATCAGACCACAGATACATTGATCATGACCGATATGGGAGGAGATTAAATCACACTTTGATTTATCAGTCCAAAGAAATCTGTACAGCATTCAAACAAAATATGGAGCAAATCAAACGTCAGACAGACAGCTGACGAACAGGTCAGGGACAGGTGAACAGGTGAGGGACATTTGAAGGACAGGTAGGGGACAGACAAAGCAGGTGAAGTAGGTGAGGGACAGGTGGAATACAGGTTGAGAACAGGTGAGGGAGGAGAGGGAGCGTTAAATAACAGGTGGACAGATGAAGGACAGGTGAAAGACAGGTGAGGAAGAGGTGAAGGACAGTTGAAAGACAGGTGAGGAAGAGGTGAAGGACAGGTGAAAGACAGGTGAGGAAGAGGTGAAGGACAGGTGAAAGACAGGTGAGGAAGAGGTGAAGGACAGGTGAAAGACAGGTGAGGAAGAGGTGAAGGACAGGTGAGGAAGAGGTGAAAGACAGGTGAAGGACAGGTGAAAGACAGGTGAAAGACAGGTGAAGGACAGGTGAAAGACAGGTGAAGGACAGGTGAAGGACAGGTGAGGAAGAGGTGAAGGACAGGTGAAGGACAGGTGAGGAAGAGGTGAAGGACAGGTGAAGGACAAGTGAAAGACAGGTAAAAGACAGGTGAGGAAGAGGTGAAGGACAGGTGAAAGACAGGTGAGGAAGAGGTGAAAGACAGGTGAGGAAGAGGTGAAAGACAGGTGAGGAAGAGGTGAAAGACAGGTGAAAGACAGGTGAAGGACAGGTGAAAGACAGGTGAAAGACAGGTGAAGGACAGGTGAAGGACAGGTGAGGAAGAGGTGAAGGACAGGTGAAGGACAGGTGAAAGACAGGTGAGGAAGAGGTGAAGGACAGGTGAAGGACAGGTGAAAGACAGGTGAGGAAGAGGTGAAGGACAGGTGAAGGACAGGTGAAAGACAGGTGAGGAAGAGGTGAAGGACAGGTGAAAGACAGGTGAGGAAGAGGTGAAGGACAGGTGAGGAAGAGGTGAAAGACAGGTGAAGGACAGGTGAGGAAGAGGTGAAAGACAGGTGAAGGACAAGTGAAAGACAGGTAAAAGACAGGTGAAGCAAAGAAGGGACCGTTATATAACAGGTGAAGGACAGATGAAGGACAAGTGAAAGACAGGTAAAAGACAGGTGAGGAAGAGGTGAAGGACAGGTGAAAGACAGGTGAGGAAGAGGTGAAGGACAGGTGAAAGACAGGTGAGGAAGAGGTGAAGGACAGGTGAAAGACAGGTGAGGAAGAGGTGAAGGACAGGTGAAAGACAGGTGAGGAAGAGGTGAAGGACAGGTGAGGAAGAGGTGAAAGACAGGTGAAGGACAGGTGAAAGACAGGTGAAGGACAGGTGAGGAAGAGGTGAAGGACAGGTGAAGGACAGGTGAGGAAGAGGTGAAGGACAGGTGAGGAAGAGGTGAAGGACAGGTGAAGGACAAGTGAAAGACAGGTAAAAGACAGGTGAGGAAGAGGTGAAGGACAGGTGAAAGACAGGTGAGGAAGAGGTGAAAGACAGGTGAGGAAGAGGTGAAGGACAGGTGAGGAAGAGGTGAAGGACAGGTGAGGAAGAGGTGAAAGACAGGTGAAGGACAGGTGAAAGACAGGTGAGGAAGAGGTGAAAGACAGGTGAGGAAGAGGTGAAAGACAGGTGAGGAAGAGGTGAAGGACAGGTGAGGAAGAGGTGAAAGACAGGTGAGGAAGAGGTGAAAGACAGGTGAAGGACAGGTGAAAGACAGGTGAGGAAGAGGTGAAAGACAGGTGAGGAAGAGGTGAAAGACAGGTGAGGAAGAGGTGAAAGACAGGTGAAAGACAGGTGAAGGACAGGTGAAAGACAGGTGAAAGACAGGTGAAGGACAGGTGAAGGACAGGTGAGGAAGAGGTGAAGGACAGGTGAAGGACAGGTGAAAGACAGGTGAGGAAGAGGTGAAGGACAGGTGAAGGACAGGTGAAAGACAGGTGAGGAAGAGGTGAAGGACAGGTGAAGGACAGGTGAAAGACAGGTGAGGAAGAGGTGAAGGACAGGTGAAAGACAGGTGAGGAAGAGGTGAAGGACAGGTGAGGAAGAGGTGAAAGACAGGTGAAGGACAGGTGAAAGACAGGTGAGGAAGAGGTGAAAGACAGGTGAGGAAGAGGTGAAAGACAGGTGAAGCAAAGAAGGGACCGTTATATAACAGGTGAAGGACAGATGAAGGACAAGTGAAAGACAGGTAAAAGACAGGTGAGGAAGAGGTGAAGGACAGGTGAAAGACAGGTGTAAGACAGGTGAGGATGAGGTGAAAGACAGGTGAGGAAGAGGTGAAGGACAGGTAAAAGACAGGTTAAGGACAGGTGAGGAAGAGGTGAAGGACAGGTGAAAGACAGGTGAAAGACAGGTGAGGAAGAGGTGAAAGACAGGTGAGGAAGAGGTGAAGGACAGGTTAAGGACAGGTTAAGGACAGGTGAGGAAGAGGTGAAGGACAGGTGAAAGACAGGTGAGGAAGAGGTGAATGACAGGTGAAAGACAGGTGAGGAAGAGGTGAAGGACAGGTGAGGAAGAGGTGAAGGACAGGTGAAAGACAGGTGAGGAAGAGGTGAGGAAGAGGTGAGGAAGAGGTGAAGGACAGGTGAGGAAGAGGTGAAGGACAGGTAAAAGACAGGTGAGGGAGAGGTGAGGGACAGGTGAGGAAGAGGTGAAGGACAGGTGAGGAAGAGGTGAAGGACAGGTGAAAGACAGGTGAGGAAGAGGTGAAGGACAGGTGAAGGACAAGTGAAAGACAGGTGAGGAAGAGGTGAAGGACAGGTGAAGGACAGGTGAGGAAGAGGTGAAAGACAGGTGAGGAAGAGGTGAAAGACAGGTGAGGAAGAGGTGAAAGACAGGTGAAAGACAGGTGAAGGACAGGTGAAAGACAGGTGAAGGACAGGTGAAGGACAGGTGAAGGACAGGTGAGGAAGAGGTGAAGGACAGGTGAAGGACAGGTGAAAGACAGGTGAGGAAGAGGTGAAGGACAGGTGAAAGACAGGTGAGGAAGAGGTGAAGGACAGGTGAAGGACAGGTGAAAGACAGGTGAGGAAGAGGTGAAGGACAGGTGAAAGACAGGTGAGGAAGAGGTGAAAGACAGGTGAGGAAGAGGTGAAAGACAGGTGAGGAAGAGGTGAAAGACAGGTGAAAGACAGGTGAAGGACAGGTGAAAGACAGGTGAAGGACAGGTGAAAGACAGGTGAAGGACAGGTGAAGGACAGGTGAGGAAGAGGTGAAGGACAGGTGAAGGACAGGTGAAAGACAGGTGAGGAAGAGGTGAAGGACAGGTGAAAGACAGGTGAGGAAGAGGTGAAGGACAGGTGAAGGACAGGTGAAAGACAGGTGAGGAAGAGGTGAAGGACAGGTGAAAGACAGGTGAGGAAGAGGTGAAGGACAGGTGAGGAAGAGGTGAAAGACAGGTGAAGGACAGGTGAAAGACAGGTGAGGAAGAGGTGAAAGACAGGTGAGGAAGAGGTGAAAGACAGGTGAAGGACAAGTGAAAGACAGGTAAAAGACAGGTGAAGCAAAGAAGGGACCGTTATATAACAGGTGAAGGACAGATGAAGGACAAGTGAAAGACAGGTAAAAGACAGGTGAGGAAGAGGTGAAGGACAGGTGAAAGACAGGTGAAAGACAGGTGAGGATGAGGTGAAAGACAGGTGAGGAAGAGGTGAAGGACAGGTAAAAGACAGGTTAAGGACAGGTGAGGAAGAGGTGAAGGACAGGTGAAAGACAGGTGAGGAAGAGGTGAATGACAGGTGAAAGACAGGTGAGGAAGAGGTTAAGGACAGGTGAGGAAGAGGTGAAGGACAGGTGAAAGACAGGTGAGGAAGAGGTGAATGACAGGTGAAAGACAGGTGAGGAAGAGGTGAAGGACAGGTGAAAGACAGGTGAGGAAGAGGTGAGGAAGAGGTGAGGGAGAGGTGAAGGACAGGTGAGGGACATGTGAAGGACAGGTAAAAGACAGGTGAGGGAGAGGTGAGGGACAGGTGAGGAAGAGGTGAAGGACAGGTGAGGAAGAGGTGAAGGACAGGTGAAAGACAGGTGAGGAAGAGGTGAAGGACAGGTGAAGGACAAGTGAAAGACAGGTGAAGGAGAGGTGAGGGAGAGGTGAGGGAGAGGTGAAGGAGAGGTGAAGGAGAGGTGAGGGAGAGGTGAGGGAGAGGTGAAGGAGAGGTGAAGGAGAGGTGAAGGACAGGTGAGGGAGCGGTGAGGGAGCGGTGAGGGAGAGGTGAAGGAGAGGTGAGGGACAGGTGAGGGAGAGGGAATTTAGTTTTGGACGAGTCAGGGAATCAATTCACACAAGATACGCTAGTGGGTCGCAGCATTCTGTCTTTCCAACACAATCTCTCAGTCAGGGTTCAGGATCAGGTCAGGGTTCAGGATTCAGGATTCAGGGTCAGGATTCAAGATCAGGTCAGGGTTCAGGGTCAGGGTCAGGATTCAGGATCAGGGTTCAGGGTCAGGGTTCAGATTCAGGTCAGGGTTCAGGGTCAGGATTAGGTCAGGATTCATGATCAGGATCGGGTCAGGGTTCAGGATCAGGATTCAGGGTCCAGGGTCATTCAGGATCAGGTCAGGATTCAGGGTCAGGATTCAGGGTCAGGTCAGGGTTCAGGGTCAGGATTCAGGGTTCAGAGTCAGGTCAGGGTTCAGGGTCAGGTCAGGGTTCAGGGTCAGGATCAGGTCAGGATCAGGTCAGGGTCAGACAGACAGACAGACAGGATTGGCCCAGAGCAGAAACAGGAAGCTGCCGTTAGCATGTTAGCATGTTAGCTCGCTCTGATGACTCGGCGAGACTTACCAGCTTGGCTGTTTTTCTCTCGTGTTGACATTTTGGCTGGTTTGAGACAAAGACATTGTCACTCAACAACAACACAAACAACAACAATATAAACAACACCAACACAACGACATGAGGAGGAGACACGTTGAGTCTTTACTGGGTCATGTGACATCGTCACCACTGATAACAATAGAAGCAGCAGATAGAAGTCATTGTTCTACGTCTAGAAGACGTAACCAGAATGTCTCTGGTGTTCTTCTGAACAACACTGAGGATGATAGAGCAGTCCTGCTGGTAACGGGTTTACAACCCGAGAATATATATGTACACAGCGGGGAAATAAGTATTGAGCACGTCAAATGTTCACCAACTGTTAACAACCCAAAGTGATCAGACATACAAAGAAAACCACACCAATAACTTCAGAAATGAAGTTACGTATAATAAAATGGAATGACACAGGGAAAGAGTATTGAACACACGATGTATTTAATACTTAGTACTAAAGGCTTTGTTGGTTCAAGAAAAGAAGAAGAAATTATTCTTTATTGAACCAAAGAGATAATGGCATCAATAAGAGTAGAAGTATTGATAGAGAACCAAACTATAATGGCATCAATAAGAGTAGAAGTATTGATAGAGAACCAAACTATACTGGTATCAATAAGAGTAGAAGTATTGATACAGAACCAAACTATACTGGCATCAATAAGAGTATAAGTATTGATAGAGAACCAAAGAGATACTGGTATCAATAAGAGTAGAAGTATTGATACAGAACCAAAGAGATACTGGTATCAATAAGAGTAGAAGTATTGATACAGAACCAAACTATACTGGTATCAATAAGAGTAGAAGTATTGATACAGAACCAAACTATACTGGCATCAATAAGAGTAGAAGTATTGATACAGAACCAAACTATACTGGCATCAATAAGAGTAGAAGTATTGATACAGAACCAAAGAGATACTGGTATCAATAAGAGTAGAAGTATTGATAGAGAACCAAACTATACTGGTATCAATAAGAGTAGAAGTATTGATACAGAACCAAACTATACTGGCATCAATAAGAGTAGAAGTATTGATAGAGAACCAAAGAGATACTGGCATCAATAAGAGTAGAAGTATTGATACAGAACCAAACTATACTGGCATCAATAAGAGTAGAAGTATTGATAGAGAACCAAAGAGATACTGGCATCAATAAGAGTAGAAGTATTGACACAGAACCAAAGAGATACTGGTATCAATAAGAGTAGAAGTATTGATACAGAACCAAACTATACTGGCATCAATAAGAGTAGAAGTATTGATAGAGAACCAAAGAGATAATGGCATCAATAAGAGTAGAAGTATTGATACAGAACCAAAGAGATACTGGTATCAATTAGAGTAGAAGTATTGATAGAGAACCAAACTATACTGGTATCAATAAGAGTAGAAGTATTGATACAGAACCAAACTATACTGGTATCAATAAGAGTAGAAGTATTGATGCAGAACCAAAGAGATACTGGCATCAATAAGAGTAGAAGTATTGATACAGAACCAAAGAGATACTGGTATCAATAAGAGTAGAAGTATTGATACAGAACCAAACTATACTGGTATCAATAAGAGTAGAAGTATTGATAGAGAACCAAAGAGATAATGGCATCAATAAGAGTAGAAGTATTGATACAGAACCAAAGAGATACTGGTATCAATAAGAGTAGAAGTATTGATAGAGAACCAAACTATACTGGTATCAATAAGAGTAGAAGTATTGATACAGAACCAAACTATACTGGTATCAATAAGAGTAGAAGTATTGATACAGAACCAAACTATACTGGTATCAATAAGAGTAGAAGTATTGATGCAGAACCAAAGAGATACTGGTATCAATAAGAGTAGAAGTATTGATACAGAACCAAAGAGATACTGGTATCAATAAGAGTAGAAGTATTGATACAGAACCAAAGAGATACTGGCATCAATAAGAGTAGAAGTATTGATAGAGAACCAAACTATACTGGTATCAATAAGAGTAGAAGTATTGATACAGAACCAAACTATACTGGTATCAATAAGAGTAGAAGTATTGATACAGAACCAAACTATACTGGTATCAATAAGAGTAGAAGTATTGATGCAGAACCAAAGAGATACTGGCATCAATAAGAGTAGAAGTATTGATACAGAACCAAAGAGATATTGGTATCAATAAGAGTAGAAGTATTGATAGAGAACCAAACTATACTGGTATCAATAAGAGTAGAAGTATTGATACAGAACCAAACTATACTGGTATCAATAAGAGTAGAAGTATTGATAGAGAACCAAAGAGATAATGGTATCAATAAGAGTAGAAGTATTGATACAGAACCAAACTATACTGGTATCAATAAGAGTAGAAGTATTGATACAGAACCAAACTATACTGGTATCAATAAGAGTAGAAGTATTGATACAGAACCAAACTATACTGGTATCAATAAGAGTAGAAGTATTGATAGAGAACCAAACTATACTGGCATCAATAAGAGTAGAAGTATTGATACAGAACCAAACTATACTGGTATCAATAAGAGTAGAAGTATTGATACAGAACCAAACTATACTGGTATCAATAAGAGTAGAAGTATTGATGCAGAACCAAAGAGATACTGGTAGTATAATTATTGATCGAAACACCTGCAGGCAGATACACATGATGATGATGATGAAGAATGTAATCATAATAATGTATTAATAATCATAATAAGTATTTACCTTGACTGATCACCGGCTCTTTGTGTCTGAAACCAGAAGAAGAAACAAGTTAGTGATTCAGATTAAAGGTTTAGTACTTATAAACAGAAACACTATTATATATTACATATATAAACCCATTAGAAAAGATGAAAACACATCGTATCTCATTGATTTCATGTGATTTAGGTCAACAGTGTGATTTATTGAAAAGAAGTATGAACCTGAAGATACTCGTATTCATTTACTTCATTTCAGAATATATTTGTTGACCAGCAGGACTTGGTCTGCTGTGTAAATCAATTAACAATCAATAACTTTCAGGATAATTAAATGAATGTTTTACACAAACATTTACACGTCTCACTGATGACAATACAGTAAGTATCATAGTATTTATATAACGGGTGTACACTCGATACATGCGAGTGTACACAGTGTGTACACTCAGTGTGTACACTCGCGCACACACACACACACACACACACACACACACACACACACACACACACACACACACACACACACACATATATACATATATATATATACATACATACATACATACATACATATATATATATATATACATATATATATATATATATATATATATACACACATACACTCACCTAAAGGATTATTAGGAACACCATACTAATACTGTGTTTGACCCCCTTTCGCCTTCAGAACACCTTAATTCTACGTGGCATTGATTCAACAAGGTGCTGAAAGCATTCTTTAGAAATGTTGGCCCATATTGATAGGATAGCATCTTGCAGTTGATGGAGATTTGTGGGATGCACATCCAGGGCACGAAGCTCCCGTTCCACCACATCCCAAAGATGCTCTATTGGGTTGAGATCTGGTGACTGTGGGGGCCATTTTAGTACAGTGAACTCATTGTCATGTTCAAGAAACCAATTTGAAATGATTGGAGCTTTGTGACATGGTGCATTATCCTGCTGGAAGTAGCCATCAGAGGATGGGTACATGGTGGCCATAAAGGGATGGACATGGTCAGAAACAATGCTCAGGTAGGCCGTGGCATTTAAACGATGCCCAATTGGCACTAAGGGGCCTAAAGTGTGCCAAGAAAACATCCCCACACCATTACACCACCACCAGCCTGCACAGTGGTAACAAGGCATGATGGATCCATGTTCTCATTCTGTTTACGCCAAATTCTGACTCTACCATCTGAATGTCTCAACAGAAATCCAGACTCATCAGACCAGGCAACATTTTTCCAGTCTTCAACTGTCCAATTTTGGTGAGCTCTTGCAAATTGTAGCCTCTTGTTCCTATTTGTAGTGGAGATGAGTGGTACCCGGTGGGGTCTTCTGCTGTTGTAGCCCATCCGCCTCAAGGTTGTGCGTGTTGTGGCTTCACAAATGCTTTGCTGCATACCTCGGTTGTAACGAGTGGTTATTTCAGTCAAAGTTGCTCTTCTATCAGCTTGAATCAGTCGGCCCGTTCTCCTCTGACCTCTAGCATCAACGAGGCATTTCCGCCCACAGGACTGCCGCATACTGGATGTTTTTCCCTTTTCACACCATTCTTTGTAAACCCTAGAAATGGTTGTGCGTGAAAATCCCAGTAACTGAGCAGATTGTGAAATACTCAGACCGGCCCGTCTGGCACCAACAACCATGCCACGCTCAAAATTGCTTAAATCACCTTTCTTTCCCATTCTGACATTCAGTTTGGAGTTCAGGAGATTGTCTTGACCAGGACCACACCCCTAAATGCATTGAAGCAACTGCCATGTGATTGGTTGATTAGATAATTGCATTAATGAGAAATTGAACAGGTGTTCCTAATAATCCTTTAGGTGAGTGAGTGTATATATATATATATATTATATTATATATATATATATATATATATATATATATATATATATATATATATATATATATATACATATATATATATATATATATACATACACACATATATATACATATACACACACGGGTAGTATTCAGTGGTACTTGTACCTGTCAGAGTTCTTGACCACCTTGGCGAGCAGCTTGGAGGTGGAAGCAGCTTTCACCAGTTTGTTCCTGTTTTCCTCTGAAGAGTCCCAGTTGCTGCTCTGAGAGCGTTCCATCCCTGAGGGCCGCTTCACACTGGGGCCCCTGAAGCACACACACACACACACACACACACACACACACACACACAGTCAGTATCACAGTTGTTCTGTAACATCAGGAGGAGGAGGAGGAAGTCACTGAGCTTCATGCATATTTGAAGCATGATGTCATAATATTAATAATGTAATAATCACACAGCATCTTTCCTGGGTCCAGTTCACACATGTTCTGTGTAAATGTGTTACTTTTATATATAGACTTTAAAATAATAATTAGCATGAATAAGTAACTATTTGTAGTTACTTATTCATGCTAATTATTATTATATTCCAAGAGAAGAAATCACGATGTTTATACTTATATTTTTAGTTTTGCCTGAATTTAAGATCAGAGTTGTCTTTGGTATTCTACTAACATCCTTCACTAAGATTGTAATAATTCAATTGAATTCATGAGCTACTCATTTAGTCACTTCCTGTTTTGCCGTTTCTGTTCAACCAGCATGGGTTTGATTTGATGATGAGGAGAAGATGAAGAGCCAAGCTAACTGTAAATGAGGACTTGTTTTAGTCGATAAAGGTAATGGACTCAGATTATGATTTTAACTTTATGGACATTAACTTCACCACATTAATGCAGAGAGAGACTGATTTTAACACACACATTTCACATACACGTGACCTCTCGGGTGGTGAGATGTGAACACGTGACCTCTCGGTGGTGAGATGTGAACACGTGACCTCTCGGTGGTGAGATGTGAACACGTGACCTCTCGGGTGGTGAGATGTGAACACGTGACCTCTCGGGTGGTGAGATGTGAACACGTGACCTCTCGGGTGGTGAGATGTGAACACGTGACCTCTCGGTGGTGAGATGTGAACACGTGACCTCTAGGTGGTGAGATGTGAACACGTGACCTCTCGGGTGGTGAGATGTGAACACGTGACCTCTCGGTGGTGAGATGTGAACACGTGACCTCTCGGTGGTGAGATGTGAACACGTGACCTCTCGGGTGGTGAGATGTGAACACGTGACCTCTCGGGTGGTGAGATGTGAACACGTGACCTCTCGGTGGTGAGATGTGAACACGTGACCTCTCGGGTGGTGAGATGTGAACACGTGACCTCTCGGGTGGTGAGATGTGAACACGTGACCTCTCGGGTGGTGAGATGTGAACACGTGACCTCTCGGTGGTGAGATGTGAACACGTGACCTCTCGGGTGGTGAGATGTGAACACGTGACCTCTCGGTGGTGAGATGTGAACACGTGACCTCTCGGTGGTGAGATGTGAACACGTGACCTCTCGGGTGGTGAGATGTGAACACGTGACCTCTCGGTGGTGAGATGTGAACACGTGACCTCTCGGTGGTGAGATGTGAACACGTGACCTCTCGGTGGTGAGATGTGAACACGTGACCTCTCGGTGGTGAGATGTGAACACGTGACCTCTCGGGTGGTGAGATGTGAACACGTGACCTCTCGGGTGGTGAGATGTGAACACGTGACCTCTCGGTGGTGAGATGTGAACACGTGACCTCTCGGGTGGTGAGATGTGAACACGTGACCTCTCGGTGGTGAGATGTGAACACGTGACCTCTCGGTGGTGAGATGTGAACACGTGACCTCTCGGTGGTGAGATGTGAACACGTGACCTCTCGGGTGGTGAGATGTGAACACGTGGAACATGCCTACTACTCATTATATGAATCATTTCTGTCATATTCATGTAATGTGCTGTAACTACGTTGTTCATTCTGGTCACATGACATCTATTGCTTCTGTCCATCAGGAGAGGGATCCTCCTCTGTTGCTCTCCCTCAGGTTTCTTCCTGTTTTCCCTGTGAAAGGGTTTTTACTATCTTTATTTGGGGAGTTGTTCCTGATCCGATGTGAGGTCCCGGGACAGGATGTTATGTTACAGATTGTAAAGCCCTCCGAGGCAAACTTGTATGTGTGATGTTGGGCTATATAAAATAAACTGAATTGAATGTGACCTCTCGTGTGGTGAGATGTGAACACGTGACCAGCTGTTACAGTAGCTGGTCTTCAGAATATTAAACCAAACCCAGGTAAGATGGTGGACAGTCATCACATGATTTAGGACGTGATGTCATATCTACTGTTGTTCTTTAACTCCATAGAAACCAGTTACATCCTGCTTTAACCTCCACAGACATAAAACACAACCCAGGAAGAGGTTAGTGAGCTGGGTTACATCAGAAACTCAAGCCCCAGGCTGCAGGAGGACGAAGAAGAGGAAGAAGAGAAGCTGGGAGCAGAACAGGTTAGTGGTTTTATAAAAGCTTTCTACCAGCAAAGAGTTATGAGCAGCCAGGGAGGACCAGGAGTGAGGAGGACCAGGACCTCCAGAAGATTCAGGAGGAGAAGCTTGAAGAAGGAAATGTTAGTAGTTAAAACACACAGCCCAGCCTGAGCTTTCTACCAGCAAAGAGTTTGGAGAGTCTCCAGGGTACCTCAAGAGGCCTCAGGAGACTCTAGGAGGACTCAAGAGGCATCGCGGTACCTCAGGAGAGTCCAGAAGGCCTCAGGAGACTCCAGGATACCTCAGGAGGACTCAAGAGGCCTCAGGATACCCCATGAGACTCCAGAAGGCCTTAAGGTGGCTCCAGGATACCTCATGGGACTCTAGGAGGACTCAAGAGGCATCAGGATACCTCAGGAGATTCCAGAAGGCCCCAGGAGACTCCAGGATACATCAGGAGACTCCATGATGCCTCAGGAGACTCCATGATACATCCGGTACCTCCAGAAGGCCTCAAGAGACTCCAAAAGGCTTCAAGAGGCTCCAGGATACCTTAGAAGACTCCAGAAGGCCTCTGGAGTCTCCAGGATAGCTCAGGAGGCCTCAAGGGGTCACTCTGGAGTGCTCCTGAAGAGCCACAGTCCTGCTTGTTTTTCTTTTGTTCCTGATTAGCTGGATCAGGCGCGTTCAGCCAATCAGGAGCACCTGTACCTGAGCTGGTCAGGTGGGACTGTGTCAAAGCAGCGTCAGCAGGAAGTGAGGTCAGATAACAAAGTGGAACCTTTTGGGAGCAACGTGGCCTTTACTGCTGTCAGCAGCCTGGGCTGGTCTCTGCTGCTGGGGGGTCTGGGGAGGGTGGGGGGAGGAGGGGGAGGAGGACGGGTCCTTTGGGTGAGGGGGCTCCTCACGCTCCTGGATCTCCTCCATCTGAGACCTCTGGCTGCTGACCTCCTTCTTCCTGTCCGGTCCACTGTGGACAAAACCAGGACCGTGAGAGTCCACAAACTACTGGTTCTGCTGTGTTTCTACTGGTGTGTTTATACTGGTTCTGCTGTGTTACTACTGGTTCTGCTGTGTTACTACTGGTGTGTTTCTACTGGTTCTGCTGTGTTACCATTGGTTCTGCTGTGTTACTACTGGTTCTGCTGTGTTTCTACTGGTTCTGCTGTGTTACCACTGGTTCTGCTGTGTTACCACTGGTGTGTTTCTACTGGTTCTGCTGTGTTACCATTGGTTCTGCTGTGTTACTACTGGTTCTGCTGTGTTACTACTGGTTCTGCTGTGTTACCACTGGTTCTGCTGTGTTACCACTGGTGTGTTTCTACTGGTTCTGCTGTGTTACCATTGGTTCTGCTGTGTTACCACTGGTGTGTTTCTACTGGTTCTGCTGTGTTTTTACTGGTTCTACTGTGTTTCTACTGTGTTTTTACTGGTTCTAATGTGTTGTACTGATTCTACTGGGTTTTTACTGGTTCTACTGTTTCTATCAGTTGTACTGTCGTACTTGTCTTGTACTGATTCTGCTGTGATTCAGAGCACGAATCTATCGAAGACCACTTCTTCTTGTCTGCTTACTGTCAACAAAACCAGGACCGTGAGAGTCCACAGCTACTTCAAAGCTATACTGGTTCTACTGTGTTCAACTTCATCATCCCAGTAAAATAAGAGGGTTTAGTGATGGGTGGTATACACTTTCATACGGTATACCAAGCATAATTTCCATACTGTGGAATTATTAACCTTATTAACTGTGTACCCTTCTCACTCATGGTTAGAACTTTGTACCCCAACAATTCATAACCCAAAACGTACTCTTTAACAATTAAGACACCATGGCACACATTGATTTGTGACAAACAATATGCTACTTAAACAGTGATTCAAGCAAATAAAACTCTTCCCCGGTTTAAACTGGAGCACTGGACACATGTCCTCAAATAAACAGGAGACTCATTGATCAATTACACTGATCAGATCAATCAGATCTGGTCTGCAGACCGTCTGGAGGTTGAAATCAAAGAGCTGAAAAGAAAGAATCAGTGACAATTAACAGAACAGTTTGAACCCTGAGTTATCCACACATTACCCGGAGGAGCTGTATGTGATGCAAATGTCCAGATCAGTTAAACCAAACTACAAAGTCTGTGTAAGGCCCGACTGATGCGAGAAGACAGCCGTCATCGTCCGAAGAATTACCAGCGTGGTGACGACGCTTCCATGCAACTGGCACAAAACCAGAAGAATACAAACTTCCCAGGGCCAAGAAGGGTATTTCACACGAAGACACCATGAAAGTATCTAACTGGAGACACAACGAGATCCTGCGCTCCACCAAGCAGAGCGTTGGTCCTGTTGTGCGCTCCAGGTGTTCTTCAGAGAAGACAGCTTAGTGTGCTAGTCTGGATTCTTACCTCTTGGCGGCTGACGCCATCGTCTCCTTCCTGGTGACCGAGGTGGAGTCTCTTTTCCGCACAGATGTTCCTCCGTTAGCGATACAGGACATCGAGTAGGCTTCACGCAGAGCGACACCGCCTGAGGGGACGCATACTGACTTTAACACTGGTCATACTGGGCTATACACTGGGCTATACACTGGTCATACTGGGCTATACACTGGGCTATACACTGGTCATACTGGGCTATACACTGATCATACTGGGCTATACACTGGTCATACTGGTCATACTGAGCTATACACTGGTCATACTGGGCTATACACTGGTCATACTGGGCTATACACTGGTCATACTGGGCTATACACTGGTCATACTGGGCTATACACTGGTCATACTGGTCATACTGGGCTATACACTGGTCATACTGGTCATACTGAGCTATACACTGGTCATACTGAGCTATACACTGGTCATACTGGGCTATACACTGGTCATACTGGTCATACTGAGCTATACACTGGTCATACTGAGCTATACACTGGTCATACTGGGCTATACACTGGTCATACACTGGTCATACTGAGCTATACACTGGTCATACTGAGCTATACACTGGTCATACTGGTCATACACTGGTCATACTGAGCTATACTATACTGAGAACAACAAATAAAGGGGACTTTCCATAACCAGTAACACTCACCCTTCCCTCCATGTTTCTTGGAGGAGGCAGCGGAGGCTTCGGAGGCCGCGAGGCGGCGCAGCACGTCAGCCAGAGCAGCTTTCATGACCGTCAGCTCGTCTTCCTGCTGCTGGACACGAAGCTCCAGAGCCGAGAGGCGGTCGTTGACATCGGAGACACTTCCTGACATGCTGTCATCTGGGAGGGGACAGAGACACGGGTCTGAATATTATACATCCAGGACACGCTTGTAAAGGAGAGGTTTAATCTCAATGATGATTTTCCTGGTTAAATACATTTTAAATAAAATACAGTCAGGTCCATAAATATTTTGGCTATATTTGGCTTTCATTATTTTGGCTCTGTACACCAAAATCAAGATGTGCTTTAAGTGCAGACTTTCAGCTTTAATTTGAGGGCATTTACATCCAAATCAGGTGAACGGTGTCGGAACTACAACAAATTCAAATGTGGCCACCCTCTTTTTCAACTCCATTGTTGTGGTGTACAGAGCCAAAATAATGAAAAATGTGTCAATGTCCAAATATTTATGGACCTGACTGTGTGTGTGTGTGTGTGTATAACACGGGAATAACACGGGACAACAACAGGAATACCACAGGACAACCACAGGAATAACACGGGACAACAACAGGAATACCACAGGACAACCACAGGAATAACACGGGACAACAACAGGAATACCACAGGAATACCACAGGACAACAGGAATAACACGGGACAACCACAGGACAACAGGAATAACACGGGACAACAACAGGACAACAGGAATAACACGGGACAACCACAGGACAACAGGAATAACACAGGACAACAACAGGAATAACACAGGACAACAACAGGAATAACACAGGACAACAACAGGAATAACACAGGACGACAACAGGAATAACACAGGACAACAACAGGAATAACACAGGAATACCACAGGACAACCACAGGAATAACACAGGATAACCACAGGAATACCACAGGACAACCACAGGAATAACACAGGACAACAACAGGAATAACACAGGACAACAGGACAACAGGAATAACACGGGACAACCACAGGACAACAGGAACAACACGGGACAACAGGAATAACATGGGACAACAACAGGAATAACACAGGACAACAGGAATAACACGGGACAACAACAGGAATACCACAGGACAACAGGACAACAGGAATAACACGGGACAACAACAGGAATACCACAGGACAACCACAGGAATAACAGGACAACAGGACAACAGGAATAACACGGGACAACCACAGGACAACAGGAATAACACGGGACAACAGGAATAACATGGGACAACAACAGGACAACAGGAATAACACGGGACAACAACAGGACAACAGGAATAACACGGGACAACAGGAATAACACAGGACAACAACAGGAATAACACAGGACAACAGGAATAACATGGGACAACAGGAATAACACTGGACAACCACAGGACAACAGGAATAACACTGGACAACCACAGGACAACAGGAATAACACAGGACAACAACAGGAATAACACAGGACAACAGGAATAACATGGGACAACAGGAATAACATGGGACAACAGGAATAACACTGGACAACCACAGGACAACAGGAATAACACGGGACAACAACAGGAATAACACGGGACAACAGGAAAACAACAGGAATAACACGGGACAACAGGAAAACAACAGGAATAACACGGGACAACCACAGGACAACAGGAATAACACGGGACAACAGGAATAACACGGGACAACAACAGGACAACAGGAATAACACAGGACAACCACAGGACAACAGGAATAACACAGGACAACAGGAATAACATGGGACAACAGGAATAACACTGGACAACCACAGGACAACAGGAATAACACAGGACAACAACAGGAATAACACAGGCAAACAACAGGACAACAGGAATAACACAGGACAACAACAGGAATAACACGGGACAACAGGAATAACACGGGACAACAGGAATAACACGGGACAACCACAGGACAACAGGAATAACACGGGACAACAGGAATAACATGGGACAACAACAGGAATAACACAGGACAACAGGAATAACACGGGACAACAACAGGAATACCACAGGACAACCACAGGAATAACACAGGACAACAGGACAACAGGAATAACACGGGACAACAGGAATAACATGGGACAACAACAGGACAACAGGAATAACACGGGACAACCACAGGAATAACACAGGACAACAACAGGAATAACACAGGACAACAGGAAAACAACAGGAATAACACGGGACAACAGGAAAACAACAGGAATAACACGGGACAACAACAGGAATAACACGGGACAACAGGAAAACAACAGGAATAACACGGGACAACAACAGGACAACAGGAATAACACAGGACAACCACAGGACAACAGGAATAACACAGGACAACAGGAATAACACAGGACAACAGGAATAACATGGGACAACAGGAATAACACAGGACAACAACAGGAATAACACAGGCAAACAACAGGACAACAGGAATAACACAGAACAACAGGAATAACACGGGACAACAACAGGAAAACAGGAATAACACGGGACAACAACAGGAAAACAGGAATAACACAGAACAGTAATAACACAGGACAACAACAGGAATAACACAGGACAACAACAGGAATAACACAGGACAACAACAGGAATAACACGGGACAACAACAGGAAAACAGGAATAACACGGGACAACAACAGGAAAACAACAGGAATAACACAGAACAGTAATAACACAGGACAACAACAGGAATAACACAGGACAACAGGAATAACACAGGACAACAACAGGAATAACACAGGACAACAACAGGAATAACATGGGACAACAGGAATAACACTGGACAACAACAGGAATAACACAGGCAAACAACAGGAATAACACAGGCAAACAACAGGAATAACACAGGACAACCACAGGACAACAGGAATAACACAGGACAACAACAGGAATAACACAGGACAACCACAGGACAACAGGAATAACACAGGACAACAACAGGAATAACACGGGACAACAGGAAAACAACAGGAATAACACAGGACAACAACAGGAATAACACAGGACAACAACAGGAATAACACGGGACAACAACAGGACAACAACAGGAATAACACGGGACAACAGGAATAACACGGGACAACAGGAATAACACAGGACAACAGGAATAACACAGGACAACAACAGGACAACAAGAATAACACGAGACAACAACAGGGCAACAGGAATAACACAGGACAACAGGACTAACACAGGACAACAACAGGACTAACACGGGACAACAACAGGACTAACACGGGACAACAACAGGACTAACACGGGACAACAACAGGAATAACACGGGACAACAACAGGAATAACACGGGACAACAACAGGAATAACACGGGACAACAATAGATCCAGGTCTATGTCTCTGCAGGTCTCTATCTCTGCAGGTCTCTAACAAATCCAGGTCTCTAACAAATCCAGGTCTCTATCAGATCTGGTCTCTATCAGATCCAGGTCTCTGTCTCTGCAGGTCTCTATCAGATCTGGTCTCTATCTGATCCAGGTCTCTATCAGATCTGGTCTCTATCTGATCCAGGTCTCTATCAGATCTGGTCTCTATCAGATCTGGTCTCTATCTGATCCAGGTCTCTATCAGATCTGGTCTCTATCAGATCCAGGTCTCTGTCTCTGCAGGTCTCTATCAGATCTGGTCTCTATCTGATCCAGGTCTCTATCAGATTTGGTCTCTATCTGATCCAGGTCTCTATCAGATCTGGTCTCTATCAGATCTGGTCTCTATCTGATCCAGGTCTCTATCAGATCTGGTCTCTATCAGATCCAGGTCTCTATCAGATCCAGGTCTCTATCAGATCTGGTCTCTATCAGATCCAGGTCTATCAGATCCAGGTCTATCAGATCTGGTCTCTATCAGATCCAGGTCTCTATCAGATCTGGTCTCTATCTGATCCAGGTCTCTATCTGATCCAGGTCTCTATCAGATCCAGGTCTCTATCTGATCCAGGTCTCTATCAGATCTGGTCTCTATCTGATCCAGGTCTCTATCAGATCTGGTCTCTATCAGATCTGGTCTCTATCTGATCCAGGTCTCTATCAGATCTGGTCTCTATCAGATCTGGTCTCTATCAGATCCAGGTCTCTATCAGATCTGGTCTCTATCAGATCCAGGTCTATCAGATCCAGGTCTATCAGATCTGGTCTCTATCAGATCCAGGTCTCTATCAGATCTGGTCTCTATCTGATCCAGGTCTCTATCTGATCCAGGTCTCTATCAGATCTGGTCTCTATCTGATCAAGGTCTCTATCAGATCTGGTCTCTATCTCTGCAGGTCTCTATCAGATCCAGGTCTCTATCAGATCCAGGTCTCTGTCTCTGCAGGTCTCTATCAGATCTGGTCTCTATCTGATCCAGGTCTCTATCAGATCTGGTCTCTATCTCTGCAGGTCTCTATCAGATCCAGGTCTCTATCAGATCCAGGTCTCTATCAGATCCAGGTCTCTATCTGATCCAGGTCTCTATCAGATCTGGTCTCTATCAGATCCAGGTCTCTATCAGATCTGGTCTCTATCTCTGCAGGTCTCTATCAGATCCAGGTCTCTGTCTCTGCAGGTCTCTATCAGATCTGGTCTCTATCTCTGCAGGTCTCTATCAGATCTGGTCTCTATCTCTGCAGGTCTCTATCAGATCTGGTCTCTATCTCTGCAGGTCTCTATCAGATCCAGGTCTCTGTCTCTGCAGGTCTCTATCAGATCTGGTCTCTATCTGATCCAGGTCTCTATCAGATCCAGGTCTCTGTCTCTGCAGGTCTCTATCAGATCTGGTCTCTATCTGATCCAGGTCTCTATCAGATCCAGGTCTCTATCTCTGCAGGTCTCTATCAGATCTGGTCTCTATCTGATCCAGGTCTCTATCAGATCTGGTCTCTATCTCTGCAGGTCTCTATCAGATCCAGGTCTCTGTCTCTGCAGGTCTCTATCAGATCTGGTCTCTATCAGATCTGGTCTCTATCAGATCCAGGTCTCTGTCTCTGCAGGTCTCTATCAGATCTGGTCTCTATCAGATCCAGGTCTCTATCAGATCCAGGTCTCTATCTCTGCAGGTCTCTATCTTCAGGAGGAGTCGCTGGTTTTGTGGCCCTGCAGGAGCCGGAGGGGCGGTGCAGAGGTAAATACTCAGTGACACGTGTGCAGGTCTCGTGTGGCCCCGCAGCGCGGACAGGTACCCGCTGGTCTCGGGCCACGCGGCGGCGGGGACTCACCCAAACTGCCGGTGGTGAATCCGTCCATTTTCCGGGAGAAACGCGGGAGTCCGGGCCGGAGGCCTCGGGGAGGCTGAGCGCACGCTGCGGGCCTCCGTCCGGGTTTCTTCCCCGCAGAGCCGAGCCGAGCCGAGTGGAACCGAGTCGAGCCGGATTTACACCCGCCGGGTCAGTCCGTCCGTGAGGCCGAAGACCGCCGCGTTCCTGCGGCCTGAAAGAACAAGAAGCTCCGCGGAAGACCAGCCGAGACACGGAGAGACGAGAGAGACGGACCGAGGGCGCGCTTCCGACTCCGCCTCCGCGGGAGCGCGCTTCCACCGGGGGGAGGGAGGGGGGGGAGAGAGGAAGGAAACGAGAGGAAGGAAACGAGAAGGAGGAAAGGGAGGAATGAAGGGAGGAGGAAACGAGAGGGAGGAAAGGGAGGAATGAAGGGAGGAGGAAACGAGAGGGAGGAGGAAACGAGAGGGAGGAAAGAAGGGAGGAGGAAACGAGAGGGAGGAAAGAAGGGAGGAGGAAACGAGATGGAGGAATGAAGGGAGGGGGAAACGAGAGAAAGGAAACGAGAAGGAGGAAACGAGAGGGAGGAAAGGGAGGAATGAAGGGAGGAGGAAACGAGAGGGAGGAAAGGGAGGAATGAAGGGAGAAGGAAACGAGACGGAGGAATGAAGGGAGGAGGAAACGAGAGGGAGGAAAGGGAGGAATGAAGGGGGAAGGAAACGAGAGGGAGGAATGAAGGGCGTAGGAAACGAGATGGAGGAATTAAGGGAGGAGGAAACGAGAGAAAGGAAACGAGAAGGAGAAAACGAGAGGGAGGAATGAAGGGAGGAGGAAACGAGATGGAGGAATGAAGAGAGGAGGAAACGAGAGGGAGGAATGAAGGAAGGAGGAAACGAGAGGAAGGAAACGAGAAGGAGGAAAAGGAGGAATGAAGGAGGGAGGAAAGAAGGGAGGAGGAAACGAGATGGAGGAATGAAGGGAGGAGGAAACGAGAGGGAGGAAAGGGAGGAATGAAGGGAGGAGGAAACGAGAGGGAGGAATGAAGGGAGGAGGAAACGAGAGGGAGGAATGAAGGGAGGAGGAAACAAGAGGGAGGAAAGGAGGGAGGAGGAAACTGTAGTGGCCGGCTATGGCCAGGTGATGGCGCACTGATATATGATGTTGTGATATGCGTGTGAGAAGAAGTATTATCAAAGTTGTCGAGTATAGACGGTATACATGGTGTCAGAAGCGTATAACCCGCGACAGACAGAGTCTAGTGGTACAGACAACTAGTCGGAGTAGTTTGACGGTGTGGAGAGAGAAGACGGTGACTGCGGAGCTACAGAGAAAGTTTGACGGTGAAAGCTAACAACAAGCTAGCGGGAAGCTACTAGCACACAGCATGGATCACATCTTTACCATCCCACCACCGGGACCTTTCGACTTCGAGCCAAAAAGATAAAAAGATTCGAACGCTTCAGGCTGGCTTCTGGATTGAAAGAAAAAGACAAAGCTTACCAGGTGAATTCTCTCATTTACACAATGGGTGATAAGGCTGACGATATCCTGAGCGCACTGCAGTTGGCTGAGGATAAACAAAATGACTATGACAAGGTAAACAACTTTGCATCTGTGTGCAGTTCAGCTCAAAAGCTCGAATCCATTGAGGAGGATTATGTGGCGGCTTATTTGGGAGCTATTGACCATCCACAGGTGTCTACATGGACTGAAATGCTTACCATTAATGGTGGCCCGATGTGCTTTAAAGTGGACACGGGGGCATCTGTGACTGCCATCCCAGAAACAGAATACACGCAAGAGAAATACGGCAGCTACACAGTGACACGCAGACCTCTGCTGGGCCCCGCCAGTCAACCTCTGGAGGTCAAAGGACAAGCGCATGCTGTCATTCAGAGAGGCGACAGAAAGATTGAGGAGGAGGTGTTCATCGTGAAAGACCTGACCACACCCTTATTGGGCCTGCCAGCCATTCGCAGACTGCAGATGATTCCTCAGCTCCATAGCATAGACAATGCAGAGACACACTTCCGCTCAACCTACGCAGATGTCTTTACAGGGCTAGGTATACTTAAAGGTGAATATAAAATTAAGCTGAAAGACAATGCACCACTCTATGCCCTCTCTGCCCCACGACGTGTAGCCATCCCACTCCGGGCCAAAGTTAAAGAGGAACTAGACCGGATGGAGAAAATGGAGGTCATAGCCCGTGTTGAAGAACCAACTGAATGGTGCGCAGGCATGGTCCCTATTGTGAAAACGTCAGGGAAACTACGCATTTGTGTAGATTTAACCCATTTGAACGAGAGCGTCATCAGAGAGAGACACATCTTACCGGCAGTGGACGAGACGCTGGCCAAGCTGGAAGGAGCCAGAGTTTTCACAAAGCTTGACGCGACATCAGGCTTTTGGCAAGTACCACTCCATCAAGACTCAATGCTGTTGACCAGGTTCATCACACCAGAGGGCCGATATTACTTCAAGAGGTTACCCTTTGGTATATCATTGGCCCCTGAGCACTTTCAAAAGAGGATTTCCCAGCTGATTGATGGCATTGACGGAGTGCTCACGTCCTCATCACAGGAAAGGACCGGGCAAAGCACGACGATAGGCTGCACAGGGTGCTACAGAAATTCAGAGAGTCTGGGCTCACTCTGAATGAAAAATGCCAGTTTACACTGACAGAGGTCCACGTCATAAACTCCCAGGGCATCAGAGTGGACCCGGATAAAATAAAGGCGATCCGTGACATGCCTGGGGGATGAGTGGTCGTCCCGCAACCACAAGGTAGCCGGTTCGATCCCCAGTCCCCCCATAGCTCACATGTCGAAGTGTCCCTGAGCAAGACACCGAACCCTTAACTGCTCCCCGGGCGCCTCACAGGGCTGCCCACTGCTCCCTATCCAGGGATGGGTCAAATGCAGAGAAGAATTTCCCCAAGGGGATTAATAAAGTGCATGTTTCTTTCTTTCGTTTCGTTTCGTTTCAAAGGATGTGGCAGATGTTCGCCGTTTCATGGGCATGGTGAACTTTGTAGGAACATTTTCACCACGCCTGCCCGACTTGACAAAGCCCATTCGCGATCTGTTGAAGACAGAACAGCTGGACATGGGGAGCACCCCAACAGAAAGCGTTCTTGGACACTAAGAAATAATTGGGGTCAGAGACTGTGTTAGCCCAATACAGCCCAAACCACGAAACCATGGTGTCAGCGGATGCCTCTTCGTATGGACTAGGAGGCGTCTTGACACTAAAACAGCTAGGCGGTGAGTGGAGACCTGTGGTTTTCATTTCAAGAAGTTTGACTAAAGCCGAGTCAAGATATGCCCAAATAGAAAAAGAGGCTTTGGCTACGACCTGGGCATGTGAGCGCCTGCGCGGATACTTGAGCGGCCTAGATTTTACTATAAGAACAGATCACAAGCCACTCATAACACTCCTGAAGTCCAGAGCACTGGATGACCTTCCGCCGAGGATTATCAGATTCAGATTAAGGCTGCTCAGATTCAATTTCAACATCATCCATGTCCCAGGTAAAAACCTGATAACAGCTGATGCTCTGTCCAGAGCGCCTCTTCCAGCCACAGCCACGGAGGCGGAGCAAGACCTGGAAAAGGAATGCAAAGCTTACTTGGACAGTGTAGTAGAAAGCCTGCCAGCCACACTGACAAAGCTGGAACAAATTAAGAGCGCATAAACCTCTGACAACACCTGCAAACGTCTCAGTCGATACATTGCAAACGGCTGGCCTGAACACAGACGAGATATGCATGAGCTGCTGTTGCCCTACTGGCCTGAAAGGTCAGTCCTGCATGAAGGAGGAGGACTGCTCATGAAAGGTGAGAGACTCATAATCCCTGAACACATGAGACCTGACATCCTGCAGAGACTTCACCAGGGACATCAGGGTATCAACAAATGCCTAGCTAGGGCTAGAGAATCTGTCTGGTGGCCAGGCATCACGTCTGCTGTAAAGCAGATGGTCGAGAGATGTGAGGTTTGTGCACGTGAAGCTCAAACACCTGTCGAGCCTCTGCTCACGACTGACCTCCCAAGCAGACCATGGCAGAGGGTCGCAGCAGATCTTTTCCAATGGCAGAATGGGAACTATTTAGTCATGATAGACTACTTCTCTCGCTATATTGAAGTTTGCACCTTACCTGGAGGCACAACAGCTAAACAGACTATTGCAAGATTTAAAGCTGTGTTTGCTAGGTATGGATGCCCAGAAGTGCAAGTCACGGACAACGGTCCTCAGTTTCACTGTCATGAATTCTCTCAGTTTGCAAGAGATTATGACTTTACACATGTGACAAGCAGCCCCCGTTATCCCCGCAGCAATGGGGAGGCTGAACGGGCCGTCAGAACTGTTAAGTCTCTCTTAGAGAAAGAGGGTGATTTCCACAAAGCTCTGCTGGCCTACAGGTCTACTCCATTGGCACACGGGACCTCCCCGGCACAACTACTGATGGGGAGGAGACTCAGAACACCAGTTCCAGTGTCACCGCTGCAGCTACAACCACAGTGGCCGGATCTCAAGGAATTCAGAGAAAAGGACACTGCGTTGAAACTGCAACAAACATTCAACCGGAGACACCGCACTCAAACCCTGCCACCTCTTCAGTCTGGACAGCAGGTGTGGATCAGACCCACTCGCACCAGAGGGACAGTTGTGGGCCCTGCACCCACACCACGCTCATACGAGGTGGAGACTCCGGATGGAGGACGGCTGCGACGCAACCGTTCACACCTCAGGGAAGTACCAGTGCCCTCAACATCAGGTGACATGTCAATGACTAGGTCAGGGAGACTTTCTAGGGCTCCTGAAAGACTGGACCTTTGAACACTAAACACACAGCTACACACTACGGAGGACAGAAAAGAAAAACATGAAAAGATGTTAAAACAAAAGAAGTCATAATGTTCTGTTTGAAGAGTGATATGTCTAGTTGAAAAGCTACGTTCTGAGTGGATGCATCTAGTGAGTAATCTCATACAATAGCTACAGTAAAGTATAATTTCTTTTGTTAGTTTCTCAGTTTAGACTTTTAAGTTTTAATAAGGATTTGAGTGAACTCCTGAAATTATAAGATAAGTTCGAAAACTGGAAAGTAGCTATATTGTTGAATGCACTTTGTCATCTTGAGGTTCTGACAAAGCAGCAAACTTCCATCTAAAAGGGGGAGCTGTAGTGGCCGGCTATGGCCAGGTGATGGCGCACTGATATATGATGTTGTGATATGCGTGTGAGAAGAAGTATTATTAAAGTTGTCGTAGTTGTAGAGTTGCATCCTGATGGTTGTGTCCTTGAGTACCGAGTATATAGGCACAATACAGAAACGAGAGGGAGGAATGAAGGGAGGAGGAAACGAGAAGGAGGAATGAAGGGAGGAGGAAACGAGAGGGAGGAAAGAAGGGAGGAATGAAGGGAGGAGGAAACGAGAGGGAGGAATGAAGGGAGGAGGAAACGAGAAGGAGGAATGAAGGGAGGAGGAAATGAGAGGGAGGAAAGAAGGGAGGAATGAAGGGAGGAGGAAACGAGAGGGATGAATGAAGGGAGGAATGAAGGGAGGAGGAAACGACAGGGATGAATGAAGGGAGGAATGAAGGGAGGAGGAAACGAGAGGGAGGAATGAAGGGAGGAGGAAACGAGAGGAAGGAAACGAGAAGGAGGAAAGGAAGGAATGAAGGAGGGAGGAAACGAGATGGAGGAAAGAAGGGAGGAGGAAACGAGAGGGAGGAAGTAATATATGAACAGGTTGTGGGGTAATATGGTACTATGAGCTCTCTAGTGGGGTAATATGGTACTATGAGCTCTCTAGTGGGGTAATATGGTACTAAAAGCTCTCTAGTGAGGTAATATGGTACTATAAGCTCTCTAGTGGGGTAATATGGTACTATAAGCTCTCTAGTGAGGTAATATGGTACTATGAGTTCTCTAGTGAGGTAATATGGTACTATGAGCTCTCTAGTGGGGTAATATGGTACTATGAGCTCTCTAGTGGGGTAATATGGTACTATGAGTTCTCTAGTGAGGTAATATGGTACTATGAGCTCTCTAGTGGGGTAATATGGTACTATGAGCTCTCTAGTGGGGTAATATGGTACTATAAGATCTAGTGGGGTAATATGGTACTATAAGATCTAGTGGGATAATATGGTACTATAAGCTCTCTAGTGAGGTAATATGGTACTATGAGCTCTAGTGGGGTAATATGGTACTATGAGCTCTCTAGTGGGGTAATATGGTACTATAAGATCTAGTGGGATAATATGGTACTATAAGCTCTCTAGTGAGGTAATATGGTACTATGAGCTCTCTAGTGGGGTAATATGGTACTATGAGCTCTCTAGTGGGGTAATATGGTACTATAAGATCTAGTGGGATAATATGGTACTATAAGCTCTCTAGTGAGGTAATATGGTACTATGAGCTCTCTAGTGGGGTAATATGGTACTATAAGATCTAGTGGGATAATATGGTACTATAAGCTCTCTAGTGAGGTAATATGGTACTATGAGCTCTAGTAGGGTAATATGGTACTATGAGCTCTCTAGTGGGGTAATATGGTACTATAAGCTCTCTAGTGAGGTAATATGGCACTATGAGCTCT
Organism: Myoxocephalus aenaeus; assembly: GCA_038501785.1. Classification (NCBI taxonomy): domain Eukaryota; kingdom Metazoa; phylum Chordata; class Actinopteri; order Perciformes; family Cottidae; genus Myoxocephalus; species Myoxocephalus aenaeus. Next base: position 81,915 of record JBAMJR010000081.1, read on the forward strand.
AGTGAGGTAATATGGTACTATGAGCTCTAGTAGGGTAATATGGTACTATGAGTTCTCTAGTGGGGTAATATGGTACTATAAGCTCTCTAGTGAGGTAATATGGTACTATGAGCTCTAGTGGGGTAATATGGTACTATGAGCTCTCTAGTGGGGTAATATGGTACTATGAGTTCTCTAGTGGGGTAATATGGTACTATAAGCTCTAGTGGGATAATATGGTACTATAAGCTCTCTAGTGAGGTAATATGGTACTATAAGCTCTCTAGTGAGGTAATATGGTACTATGAGCTCTAGTGGGGTAATATGGTACTATGAGCTCTCTAGTGGGGTAATATGGTACTATAAGCTCTCTAGTGGGGTAATATGGTACTATAAGCTCTCTAGTGGGGTAATATGGTACTATAAGATCTAGTGGGATAATATGGTACTATAAGCTCTCTAGTGAGGTAATATGGTACTATGAGCTCTAGTAGGGTAATATGGTACTATGAGTTCTCTAGTGGGGTAATATGGTACTATAAGCTCTCTAGTGAGGTAATATGGTACTATGAGCTCTAGTGGGGTAATATGGTACTATGAGCTCTCTAGTGGGGTAATATGGTACTATAAGCTCTCTAGTGAGGTAATATGGTACTATGAGCTCTAGTAGGGTAATATGGTACTATGAGCTCTCTAGTGGGGTAATATGGTACTATAAGCTCTCTAGTGAGGTAATATGGCACTATGAGCTCTAGTGAGGTAATATGGTACTATGAGCTCTAGTAGGGTAATATGGTACTATGAGTTCTCTAGTGGGGTAATATGGTACTATAAGCTCTCTAGTGAGGTAATATGGTACTATGAGCTCTAGTGGGGTAATATGGTACTATGAGCTCTCTAGTGGGGTAATATGGTACTATGAGTTCTCTAGTGGGGTAATATGGTACTATAAGCTCTAGTGGGATAATATGGTACTATAAGCTCTCTAGTGAGGTAATATGGTACTATAAGCTCTCTAGTGGGGTAATATGGTACTATGAGCTCTAGTAGGGTAATATGGTACTATGAGTTCTCTAGTGGGGTAATATGGTACTATAAGCTCTAGTGGGATAATATGGTACTATAAGCTCTCTAGTGAGGTAATATGGTACTATAAGCTCTCTAGTGAGGTAATATGGTACTATGAGCTCTAGTGGGGTAATATGGTACTATGAGCTCTCTAGTGGGGTAATATGGTACTATAAGCTCTCTAGTGGGGTAATATGGTACTATAAGCTCTCTAGTGGGGTAATATGGTACTATAAGATCTAGTGGGATAATATGGTACTATAAGCTCTCTAGTAGGGTAATATGGTACTATGAGTTCTCTAGTGGGGTAATATGGTACTATAAGCTCTCTAGTGAGGTAATATGGTACTATGAGCTCTAGTGGGGTAATATGGTACTATGAGCTCTCTAGTGGGGTAATATGGTACTATGAGCTCTAGTAGGGTAATATGGTACTATGAGTTCTCTAGTGGGGTAATATGGTACTATGAGCTCTAGTAGGGTAATATGGTACTATGAGCTCTCTAGTGGGGTAATATGGTACTATAAGCTCTCTAGTGAGGTAATATGGCACTATGAGCTCTAGTGAGGTAATATGGTACTATGAGCTCTAGTAGGGTAATATGGTACTATGAGTTCTCTAGTGGGGTAATATGGTACTATAAGCTCTCTAGTGAGGTAATATGGTACTATGAGCTCTCTAGTGGGGTAATATGGTACTATGAGTTCTCTAGTGGGGTAATATGGTACTATAAGCTCTAGTGGGATAATATGGTACTATAAGCTCTCTAGTGAGGTAATATGGTACTATAAGCTCTCTAGTGGGGTAATATGGTACTATGAGCTCTAGTAGGGTAATATGGTACTATGAGTTCTCTAGTGGGGTAATATGGTACTATAAGCTCTAGTGGGATAATATGGTACTATAAGCTCTCTAGTGAGGTAATATGGTACTATAAGCTCTCTAGTGAGGTAATATGGTACTATGAGCTCTAGTGGGGTAATATGGTACTATGAGCCCTCTAGTGGGGTAATATGGTACTATAAGCTCTCTAGTGGGGTAATATGGTACTATAAGCTCTCTAGTGGGGTAATATGGTACTATAAGATCTAGTGGGATAATATGGTACTATAAGCTCTCTAGTAGGGTAATATGGTACTATGAGTTCTCTAGTGGGGTAATATGGTACTATAAGCTCTCTAGTGAGGTAATATGGTACTATGAGCTCTAGTGGGGTAATATGGTACTATGAGCTCTCTAGTGGGGTAATATGGTACTATGAGCTCTAGTAGGGTAATATGGTACTATGAGTTCTCTAGTGGGGTAATATGGTACTATAAGCTCTAGTGGGGTAATATGGTACTATGAGCTCTCTAGTGGGGTAATATGGTACTATGAGCTCTAGTAGGGTAATATGGTACTGATAATATAAATCGTTATATTCTGTAGATATTCTTCATTTCATTATTCTTCTGTCTATTAGAGTTCAGGTTGTGCGAGGTCAGTTTAACAAATACTTTCTGTGAGAAGTTTCTGTGAGAACAGTCCGGTTGTCTGTTCCTCAAGGTTCCTCAAGGTTCCACGCTCTGCACTACAACACTCACACCTGTTTATCAGTATATTGACATTAGGGAAGCAGACTGGTCGTTGCACGTTCCAGCCTTGTGAGAAAAGATGAGGACGCGATTCTCCTCCTCTTAGACAAGTTAGAGCCAATTAAATGTTAGATGTTCATGACGGAAAACCGTGTATTAAAGAGCCGAACTTCCGGCTGTTCGGTGTGTTTTTTTTGGACGGTCAACCTGCGTGTTGACTGGACGACTCCCTGCTATCGCGATTGCAGCGCTTGTTACTCTACTTGTGATCAAGGAAAATAAATTCAGAGAACGAGAGAAGTTGTTTGACTAAGTTCTTCCGGACGCTACACCAGGCATCCAATAATTGAAGCACGCTAACAGTACTATGAGTTCTCTAGTGGGGTAATATGGTACTATAAGCACTAGTGGGGTAATATGGTACTATGAGCTCTCTAGTGGGATAATATGGTACTATGAGTTCTCTAGTGGGGTAATATGGTACTATGAGCTCTCTAGTGGGGTAATATGGTACTATGAGTTCTCTAGTGGGGTAATATGGTACTATGAGTTCTCTAGTGGGGTAATATGGTACTATAAGCTCTCTAGTGGGGTAATATGGTACTATAAGCTCTAGTGGGGTAATATGGTACTATGAGCTCTAGTGGGGTAATATGGTACTATGAGCTCTAGTGGGGTAATATGGTACTATAAGCTCTAGTGGGGTAATATGGTACTATAAGCTCTCTAGTGGGGTAATATGGTACTATGAGTTCTCTAGTGGGGTAATATGGTACTATAAGCTCTCTAGTGGGGTAATATGGTACTATGAGCTCCTTAACATGACTTGGAGTAGATTCATTTAGGCTGACATATTCCTCATGCCTCAGCCAGGTTTCAGTAAGACAGAACACATCAATATCATTGTCTGATATTAATTCATTTACTAATACAGCTTTAGAAGACAAAGATCTAATATTTAGGAGTCCACATTTAATTATCCTATTGCGTTGCACTGTTGCAATAGTGGTGTTAACCTTTATGAGGTTATTTTCTATAACTCCTCTTCTGGTTACTTTTAATTAGTTTAAGTGGCCGTGGGACAGACACAGTCTCTATAGAGTTAAAGGTGGGCAGCTGCCCTAAAGGGAATGCAGAGAAGGGTGTAAGACTACAACTCTGCTTCTGCAGTTTCTCCGCTGCAGACTGACGTCACTACATCTGCTGCCGTCGCGTCATAACTACGTTGTTAGTGAAAGTCTGATCCTCTAAACACGCGATTGTCTTCTCCTAACTCCTCATGAAGTCTCCTTCCCATCTTTCCTTGACCCCGTGACGTTTTCCACAGAGGTCAAGGAGAAGTCCTTAGGGTTAGACGTTAGGAGGTATGTTTTGACTATTTGACTGCAGCCCAAGTTTCAGTGTCTTCACCGCAGATGTTGCGCTGCAGCGCCGCGCGGTGGTCACTCAGCGGCACCACAACACTAACAGGCGGAAGAAGCTTCTCTGTGGAGGGGAGACCTCCAGACTGAAGTCACACCCAACTAACAGGTCACATGACCGGGGTCGCATCCGGTCCTGGCACAGAGAGGTCACATGACCGGGGGACGCATCCGGTCCTGGCACAGAGAGGTCACATGACCGGGGGACGCATCCGGTCCTGGCACAGAGAGGTCACATGACCGGGGGACGCATCCGGTCTGCGGTTCCTTTGGAGCAAAACACTTTCCTTTGTTATTCAAAGACATCACACATGGCTCGTTACTTTTATGAGAATATAAAATACTCCTAAGCAAATAAAATGTACCCTTACAATAGATAGACTGTTTATAAGACTGAAACTATAGACTGTTTATAAGACTGAAACTGTAGACTGTTTAGAAGACTGAAACTACTGAAACTATAGACTGTTTAGAAGACTGAAACTATAGACTGTTTAGAAGACTGAAACTACTGAAACTATAGACTGTTTAGAAGACTGAAACTATAGACTGTTTAGAAGACTGAAACTGTAGACTGTTTAGAAGACTGAAACTATAGACTGTTTAGAAGACAAACTATAGACTGTTTAGAAGACTGAAACTGTAGACTGTTTAGAAGACTGAAACTATAGACTGTTTAGAAGACTGAAACTATAGACTGTTTAGAAGACTGAAACTGTAGACTGTTTAGAAGACTGAAACTACTGAAACTATAGACTGTTTAGAAGACTGAAACTATAGACTGTTTAGAAGACTGAAACTGTAGACTGTTTAGAAGACTGAAACTACTTAAACTATAGACTGTTTAGAAGACTGAAACTATAGACTGTTTAGAAGAAGACTGAAACTATAGACTGTTTAGAAGACTGAAACTACTGAAACTATAGACTGTTTAGAAGAAGACTGAAACTACTGAAACTATAGACTGTTTAGAAGACTGAAACTAGACTGTTTAGAAGACTGAAACTATTGACTGTTTAGGAGACTGAAACTATTGACTGTTTAGAAGACTGAAACTATAGACTGTTTAGAAGAAGACTGAAACTATAGACTGTTTAGAAGACTGAAACTAGACTGTTTAGAAGACTGAAAATATAGACTGTTTAGAAGACTGAAAATATAGACTGTTTAGAAGACTGAAACTAGACTGTTTAGAAGAAGACTGAAACTATAGACTGTTTAGAAGACTGAAACTATTGACTGTTTAGAAGACTGAAAATATAGACTGTTTAGAAGAAGACTGAAACTATTGACTGTTTAGAAGACTGAAAATATAGACTGTTTAGAAGACTGAAAATATAGACTGTTTAGAAGACTGAAACTACTGAAACTAGACTGTTTAGAAGAAGACTGAAACTATAGACTGTTTAGAAGAAGACTGAAACTATAGACTGTTTAGAAGACTGAAACTATAGACTGTTTAGAAGACTGAAAATATAGACTGTTTAGAAGACTGAAAATATAGACTGTTTAGAAGACTGAAACTAGACTGTTTAGAAGAAGACTGAAACTATAGACTGTTTAGAAGACTGAAAATATAGAAAATAGTCTATAAACACAAAGGTTTTAAATAACTTTGCTCCTCGTTATGAATTAACAGTTTAACCTTCATCAGGTCAAAACCTTTCCTCCATTAACAGTGAAACCCTCCAACCAAACTTCATTTTTATTACAAGTATAAAAAGACATAAAAAACTGCACTTTTATATATATATCAAAAAGATATCCCATCAGAATAAAACTCAAACACAAAAACTACAATTAAATCATTAAACCATCAATTTATGAACAGGAAATCAATTAAAGCAGAAATTTCAAACAATTCATAATTTGCTCTGGTTTGTTCTAATTGGCTCAAACATCTCAAAAATGTTTATTCACACAAAACATTCAAACAAAAACCTTAGTCACTCAAAGCTCCAGAATCCAAAAAGTCTTCATATTCAATCAAACACATGGTCACATGACCTTCAGGTGAACTCAGGTTCTTCCTCTGTGGTTTCTGACTGTGTTCAGTATGTGACCGTCTGAACTGTGGAAATAGAATGGGAGTAGAACCGAGAACCCTCTGCACTCGCCATGGAACCTTTACTCGTCACGAAGAAACCTCAGCGAGTTTAGTTTGTTTGCAAGCTAACGGCTGTTCTTCTTTGGGCCGAACCTTTAGTTATCCAATGGGAGAGCTAGAGCCGATGGCCCCGCCTCTAAAAGACACGTTTCAATGTTGGGTTCAATTAGTGACATTTTTCTTTTTCTCCAGTGAATCACAGGAAACTGAATAATTTCAGGACCCACAAAAGACCTGAGTTCAACCTGAAGATGATGATGAAGAGGATGAAGGAGTCAACCTAAAGATGATGATGATGAAGAGGATGCAGGAGTCAACCTAAAGATGATGATGATGATGATGATGATGATGATGATGATGATGGAGGCACTGAACAGTAAGCTGCGGTTGATTCTTAAGTGGCAGGAAGGTGAAGGCAGTCTGGTGCAGACGGACACGACATCATCAAAAGGCCCAAAGACAGATTCATGACATTCAAAAAGGAGGCCATGATTTCAGTAGCCATCAGTAGATCACCTGACTGGTGACAGGAAGTAAAGGCAGGTGCAGCAGAGTTACTGAAGAAGAAGAAGAAGAAGAAGAAGAAGAAGAAGGCACATCTGAAGAAACTAGGTCCACCTGGCGGAGGCCTCGTGTGGGTGTGGCTTCAGTAGCTGAAATTGACCTTCTGGATGTCCGAAATCAGAGTCCTGGCCAGGTAAATCCCCACCATCTGATAACAGGTAGAGACACATCAGGTACAGAACTCTGACTCTGAGATCTGAACAACATAATAAAGCAGAACTCTAACCTGCAGCAGCGAGATGACGATGAAGACGATGGCCACGGTGTAGAGGTTTCCAGGTAACCAGTCCTCCAGCGCAGCGATGCAGCCTTTAGTGTAGATGTGATCAGTCCACTCCGTCTGTGCAGGAACCACGGAACGTTACAGAGCAGGTTCTAACAAAGTCCCGCTCACAGCAGCAGCAGGCAGGACACATCATGTTTTGGTAGCTAGCTAGTCGGACACAGAGTTCCTCTCATGAATACAGAACCGAGTAGAACCCAGATAGGAATAGTTCTGTTTCTGTTCCTCACGGCGGAAACTACAAGCTAGCTACCAGGAGACCAGAGAAGGACCCAGTGTCCTTTAAGGTGTATTGGTCACACGAGATAGATTCAGAAAGGGACAGAAGGATAATGTGTCTTGTTATCTTGGTTACGCCCCTCCAACACGAGTGTTCATGGTTCTGTCACCATGGTTCCCCGTTAGTGACGTGTTCCTGACTGCTCATCTTCAGCACCTCCTCTCACAGGTTCTAACCCTCTGTAATGGTGAACCTGGATCCCGTGTAGAGACGGCCCACACCGACATGCTGGCCTTGCCTGTCCAGACAGGAAGTACATTTAAAGAACAGGAAGTGATCTCACCTTCGGTCTCCTCACGTCGTATCCACACTGAGTGTTCAGCACCGAGTCCTGAAACAAACAATCTGTCACTTCCCTGAGACTGAATCAGGTTTAAAGGTTCTAAATGAATCCATTATTATGTTATAGAGATATATATATATATATATATATATATATATATATACACACACACAGTCAGGTCCATAAATATTTGGACATCGACACATTTTTCATTATTTTGGCTCTGTACACCACAACAATCTGTTTTTAAGGGACCAAAAGTAATTGGACAAATTAATATAATCATAAATCTAATTGTCACTTTTAATACTTTGTTGAAAATCCTTTGCAGTCAATGACAGCCTGAAGTCTGGATTCCATAGACATCACCAGACGCTGGGTTTGGTCCCTGGTGATGCTCTGCAGGCCTCTACTGCAACCGTCTTCACTTCCTGCTGCTTCTTGGGACATTTTCCCTTCAGTTTGGTCTTCAGCAAGTGAAATGCATGCTCCATTGGATTCAGGTCAGGTGATTGACTTGGTCATTGAAGAACATTCCACTTCTTTGCCTTAAAAAACTCCTTGGTTGCTTTCGCGGTATGCTTCGGGTCATTGTCCATCTGCACTGTGAAGTCCAATGAGTTCTGAAGCATTTGGCTGAATATGAGCAGATCATATTGCCCCAAACGCTTCTGAATTCATCCTGCTGCTTTTGTCAGCAGTCACATCATCAATAAATCCAAGGGAACCAGTTCCATTGGCAGCCATACATGCCCACGCCATAACACTACCTCCACCATGCTTCACTGATGAGGTGCTATGCTTTGGATCATGAGCCGTTCCTTTCCTTCTCCATACTCTTCTCTTCCCATCATTCTGGTACAAGTTGATCTTTGTCTCATCTGTCCATAGGATGTTCTTCCAGAACTGTACAGGCTCTTTTAGATGTTTTTTGGCAAACTCTAATCTGGTCTTCCTGTTGTTGAGGCTCACCAATGGTTTACATCTTGTGGTGAACCCTCTGTATTTACTCTGGTGAAGTCTTCTCTTGATGGTGGACTTTGACACAGATGCACCTACCTCCTGGAGAGTGTTCTTGATCTGGACAACTGTTGTGAAGGGGTTTTTCTTCACCAGGGAAATGATTCTTCTGTCATCACCACAGTTGTCTTCCGTGGTCTTCCGGGTCTTCTGGTGTTGCTGAGCTCACCAGTGCGTTCTTTCTTCTTCAGAATGTACCAAACAGTTGATTTGGCCACACCTAATGTGTTTACTATCTCTCTGATGGTTTTGTTTTGATGTTTCATCCTAATGATGGCTTGCTTCACTGATAGTGACAGCTCTTTGGACTTCATATTGAGAGTTGACCGCAACAGATTCCAAACACAAATACCACACCTGAAATGAACTCTAGACCTTTTATCTACTCCTTGTAAATGAAATAACGAGGGAATTACACACACCTGACCTTGGAACAGCTGAGCAGCCAATTGTCCAATTACTTTTGGTCCCTTAAAAAGAGGGTGGCCACATTTGAATTTGTTGTAGTTCCTACACCGTTCACCTGATTTGGATGTAAATACCCTCAGATTAAAGCTGGAAGTCTGCACTTAAAGCACATCTTTCATTTCAACTCCATTGTTGTGGTGTACAGAGCCAAAATAATGAAAAATGTGTCAATGTCCAAATATTTATGGACCTGACTGTATATATAGTATATTTATCAGAGATGAACTCACAGCAGGATCAGTGATGCAGCAGGAAAAAGGAACGCCGCACTTCTCTCTGCTGAGATGGGTTCCGTTGCAGCTAAAATAGACGTTTAGATCCCAGTCGTTAGGATCCTGAGCTCCACAGCAGTGGTTCTGTTAAAGAACAAGATAATAAAGGTTTAACTAAAGGTTCCTAAGCTCTACAGCAGTGGTTCTGTTAAAGAACCAGATAATAAAGGTTGAACTAAGGGTTCCTAAGCTCTACAGCAGTGGTTCTGTTAAAGAACCAGATAATAAAGGTTGAACTCAGTGAGAGTTTACCATCCTCTGCAGAGAGTCAATGAGGTTCTGCAGGTCGATGTCGTCTCGGTACCCTTTGACGCTTGCCAAGAAGAAGTCGTTGATCCACTCTCTGACCTGACTCTGAAAAACCACCGCCAGCACCGCAGCAGTCAGCTCCAGGATGAAGATGAAGCCGATCACGCCAGAAAACTAACGAAGACACACAAACTTCAGCAAACGGACATTTTTTTTAAACGTACAAACTTCAGCAGACGGATGTTTTTAACGTTCAGACTTCAGCAGACCGACGTTTTTAAACACACAAAATTTAGCAGATGGACGTTTTTAGCGTTCAGACTTCAGCAGATGGACGTTTTTAACGTACAAACTTTAGCAGACAGATGTTTTCCCTCAGAGCTCCCACACAGCCGGCAAAGCCCAGGATGAAGGTGACTCCGCCAACCACCAGGACCAACCAAACTGGGTCGAAACCATGCAGCCGGGTCACCTGGGTCAGATCCAACAGGACTCCCTGTAATCCACAACACACCAGTTTATGAAGAGAACTATTCTGTTTTATTTACTCTTTGGTTAATATAAAAAAACGGTTTCTTCACCTTTTCACTCCATGCCCAGAAACCAACTGCAATAAAGGCAACTCCAGCCAGCTGGAACACAAAGACACATCAGCGATTAGTCCCTTTAACACCCTTTGTGTGTGTGTGTGTGTGTGTGTGTGTGTGTGTGTGTGTGTGTGTGTGTGTGTGTAGTTCAGGTAACTCACCCAGAAGATGATGTTGTAGCTGAACATGAGGTACTTGTAGCAGCAGCTCACCTCAGCGCTCTCATATCGATAGTAGTGCATCTGCCAATGAAAAATAATGGTTATATAGGGGTCTACACACACACACACACACACACACACACACACACACACACACACACATATATATTTATATACTGTTATATACTCTACATATATCCTGTTATATCTTCAACATATATACATATATATCTTCAACATATATATTGTTATATCTTCTACATATATACTGATATACTGTATACTCTACATATATCCTGTTATATACTCTACATATATACATATATATCTTCTAGATATATACTGTTATATACTCAACATATATCCTGTTATATCTTCTACATATATTCTGTTATATCTTTTACATATATACTGTTATATACTCTACATATATACTGTTATATCTTTTACATATATACTGTTATATACTCTACATATATACTGTTATATCTTTTACATATATACTGTTATATACTCTACATATATACTGTTATATCTTTTACATATATACTGTTATATACTCTACATATATACTGTTGTATACTCTACATATATACTGTTATATCTTTTACATATATACTGTTATATACTCTACATATATACTGTTATATACTCTACATATATACTGTTATATCTTTTACATATATACTGTTATATACTTTACATATATACTGTTATATCTTTTACATATATACTGTTATATACTCTACATATATACTGTTATATCTTTTACATATATCCTGTTATATCTTAGGGTTAACCCTAACCGGACTTATATATCTATATATATATATATATATATATATATATATATATGTTGTATATATGTAGAATATATATATATATATATATATATATATATATATATATATATATATCTTCTACATATATATATATATATATATATATATATATATATATATATATATATGTTGTATATATGTAGAATATATATATATATATATATATATATATATATATCTTCTACATATATATATATATATATATATATATATATATTCTACATATATACAACATATATATATATATATAGATATATAAGTCCGGGTTTGGGTTAACTTCCGTACGTCCATACGAATCCTACCCCGTGAACAGGAAGCGGCTCTTACCGTCAGACCTCAGATCCTCATGAACTCGTGTGTGTATATATATATACACATATAAATATATATATACACACAACCGGTAAACGTGTATATGTATGTGTTGATCAACACACTGAAAGATTAAAGTAGAGCTAACACACCCTACGGAGGCGGACTTCTTCTTCTGCTGCTTCCGGAAGAAACAAAACATTCTTCTTCTTCGTCTTCTTCTTTGGTTCCGGCCGACGAGACGGTGCGGCGGCGCTATGCTGCCCTCTACTGGTGGATAAATAATCAGTTATAGTTATATTATAAAATATAATATGTGTATGTATACAGTATATTATACTTATTTTATACATGTATATATAATATTTATACATATATGTATATATAAATATAATATATATATATATATATATAAACGGCATTTTGCTATTATATATATATAATATTTATACATTATATATAATAATATAATATTTATACATATATATATATATATATATATATATAAACAATATATAACTCACAAAGTTATGATATAAATACTGCATAATTAATCCTGTCAGTCTGGGACAGAAGACACCGACCAATCAGAGCAAAGACAAGAACACGTCATGTGACCTCTAGAATCTTCTGTTGATACAACTTGTTGTTTATTTTATTAATGAAACAGCTGGCCGATGACCTAATTTATTAGTTATGTTAATTAGCATGCATTAGCATTAATGAATATTATTGATAAAGTTATGCACAATCAATATGAATGAATGTTGTAACCGTGACAACAGCCTGCATGTCTTAACGAGGACACGCTGTGAGGTCACATGGTTCCTTAACAGAGAAAAAACGAAAAAGTGAGAAACTGGATTTTTGTAATTTTAGTCTGCAGCCGTAGTCTGCAGTACGCCACGACACGAGTAACGGTACGTTACGTGACAAGCGTCACGGTACGTCACCTGAAAACAACATCAATATAATACATGAATATTTCTGTATGTCTTTGAGCAACAAGAAATGTCTCATCCTTTGAGACAATGTCAAAGAGGAAAGAAATAAAGTGGTGACTGGTTACAGGTTAACAGAGAGTCTTTAATTTAAAAGCTGCCGTATTTCACACCACAGAAGAAGAAGCGTGTCCAGTGAGATGATTCACACCTCAGCAGCTCCACCATCCCGACACTTCAACTTCCTCTCTGCTGTTGCCGTGGAAACAGTGGACAGTATCCACTGATTTTACCCTCAAAGGAAAGTATAAGAAGTCATGAAGGGTTATGGGTTTGTAACCCGAGTCTACAGAGGGTTTAGTAACCTGAGTCTTCAGAAGGGTTAGTAACCCAAGTCTACAATGGTTTTAGTAACCCAAGTCTACAATGGGGTTAGTAACCTGAGTCTTCAGAGGGGTTAGTAACCAGAGTCTACAGAGGGGTTAGTAACCCGAGTCTACAGAGGGGTTAGTAACCCGAGTCTACAGAGGGGTTAGTAACCCGAGTCTACAGAGGGTTTAGTAACCTGAGTCTACAGAGGGGTTAGTAACCTGAGTCTTCAGAGGGGTTAGTAACCAGAGTCTTCAGAGGGGTTAGTAACCAGAGTCTACAGAGGGGTTAGTAACCTGAGTCTACAGAGGGGTTAGTAACCAGAGTCTACAGAGGGGTTAGTAACCAGAGTCTACAGAGGGGTTAGTAACCAGAGTCTTCAGAGGGGTTAGTAACCTGAGTCTTCAGAGGGGTTAGTAACCTGAGTCTACAGAGGGGTTAGTAACCAGAGTCTACAGAGGGGTTAGTAACCAGAGTCTACAGAGGGGTTAGTAACCAGAGTCTACAGAGGGGTTAGTAACCAGAGTCTTCAGAGGGGTTAGTAACCTGAGTCTACAGAGGGGTTAGTAACCAGAGTCTACAGAGGGGTTAGTAACCAGAGTCTACAGAGGGGTTAGTAACCAGAGTCTACAGAGGGGTTAGTAACCAGAGTCTACAGAGGGGTTAGTAACCAGAGTCTACAGAGGGGTTAGTAACCAGAGTCTACAGAGGGGTTAGTAACCAGAGTCTACAGAGGGGTTAGTAACCAGAGTCTACAGAGGGGTTAGTAACCAGAGTCTTCAGAGGGGTTAGTAACCTGAGTCTACAGAGGGGTTAGTAACCAGAGTCTACAGAGGGGTTAGTAACCAGAGTCTTCAGAGGGGTTAGTAACCAGAGTCTACAGAGGGGTTAGTAACCAGAGTCTACAGAGGGGTTAGTAACCAGAGTCTTCAGAGGGGTTAGTAACCTGAGTCTACAGAGGGGTTAGTAACCAGAGTCTACAGAGGGGTTAGTAACCTGAGTCTACAGAGGGGTTAGTAACCAGAGTCTTCAGAGGGGTTAGTAACCAGAGTCTTCAGAGGGGTTAGTAACCTGAGTCTACAGAGGGGTTAGTAACCAGAGTCTACAGAGGGGTTAGTAACCAGAGTCTTCAGAGGGGTTAGTAACCAGAGTTTTCAGAGGGGTTAGTAACCTGAGTCTTCAGAGGGGTTAGTAACCTGAGTCTACAGAGGGGTTAGTAACCTGAGTCTACAGAGGGGTTAGTAACCAGAGTCTACAGAGGGGTTAGTAACCAGAGTCTACAGAGGGGTTAGTAACCAGAGTCTACAGAGGGGTTAGTAACCAGAGTCTACAGAGGGGTTAGTAACCTGAGTCTACAGAGGGGTTAGTAACCAGAGTCTACAGAGGGGTTAGTAACCAGAGTCTACAGAGGGGTTAGTAACCAGAGTCTTCAGAGGGGTTAGTAACCAGAGTCTACAGAGGGGTTAGTAACCAGAGTCTACAGAGGGGTTAGTAACCAGAGTCTACAGAGGGGTTAGTAACCAGAGTCTACAGAGGGGTTAGTAACCAGAGTCTACAGAGGGGTTAGTAACCAGAGTCTACAGAGGGGTTAGTAACCAGAGTCTACAGAGGGGTTAGTAACCTGAGTCTACAGAGGGGTTAGTAACCAGAGTCTACAGAGGGGTTAGTAACCAGAGTCTACAGAGGGGTTAGTAACCAGAGTCTTCAGAGGGGTTAGTAACCAGAGTCTACAGAGGGGTTAGTAACCAGAGTCTACAGAGGGGTTAGTAACCAGAGTCTACAGAGGGGTTAGTAACCAGAGTCTACAGAGGGGTTAGTAACCAGAGTCTTCAGAGGGGTTAGTAACCAGAGTCTACAGAGGGGTTAGTAACCAGAGTCTTCAGAGGGGTTAGTAACCTGAGTCTACAGAGGGGTTAGTAACCAGAGTCTACAGAGGGGTTAGTAACCAGAGTCTACAGAGGGGTTAGTAACCAGAGTCTTCAGAGGGGTTAGTAACCTAAGTCTACAGAGGGGTTAGTAACCAGAGTCTTCAGAGGGGTTAGTAACCTGAGTCTACAGAGGGGTTAGTAACCAGAGTCTACAGAGGGGTTAGTAACCTGAGTCTACAGAGGGGTTAGTAACCTGAGTCTACAGAGGGGTTAGTAACCAGAGTCTACAGAGGGGTTAGTAACCTGAGTCTACAGAGGGGTTAGTAACCAGAGTCTACAGAGGGGTTAGTAACCAGAGTCTACAGAGGGGTTAGTAACCTGAGTCTACAGAGGGGTTAGTAACCAGAGTCTACAGAGGGGTTAGTAACCTGAGTCTACAGAGGGGTTAGTAACCAGAGTCTTCAGAGGGGTTAGTAACCAGAGTCTACAGAGGGGTTAGTAACCAGAGTCTACAGAGGGGTTAGTAACCAGAGTCTACAGAGGGGTTAGTAACCAGAGTCTACAGAGGGGTTAGTAACCAGAGTCTTCAGAGGGGTTAGTAACCTGAGTCTACAGAGGGGTTAGTAACCCGAGTCTAGGTCAGTTGATGAATTCTTTGGACAGGCTGTGGCCGCAGCGGGCCGAGCGTACTCGGAGCTCGTGATAGCACTGGAGGAAGCTGTGGTAGATGAAGGTGATGGGCAGCGCCAGCAGCACAATGCCGCTCACCACGCAGATGCCGCCTAGCACGCGGCCCGCCACTGTCACCGGATACATGTCCCCGTAGCCCACTGTGGTCATGGAGATGATTACCCACCAGCAGGCAGCGGGGATGCTGGCGTAGTCCTGGTTCCCGGCCTCCAGGGCCAAGCCGTGCTCCAGCAGCTGGGCCAGCGCGCTGAAGATGGCCATGGCCACGGCGATGAAGACCAGCAGCATCACCATCTCGCGATAGCAGCGCCGCAGCGTCAGGCCAAGCGTCTGCAGGCCCACGAAGTGACGCGCCAGTTTGATCACCCAGAAGATCCGCAGGACGCGCAGGACGCGCAGCGTGACGCCTGCCCGCTGAAGCTGGGAGTTCTCCCCGGTCAAGATGGTCACAGTCACCGAGACGTAGTACGGCGTGATGGCCAGCAGGTCGATGATGTTCAGAGGACGCCGGACAAACTCCCATTTATCCAGAGACACCAGGAAACGGACGATGCACTCTGCCGTGAACCAACCGATACACACTGCCTCAATGATCCTGCAGGGAGGACGACCAATCAGAGAGAGAGGAGAGAGAACTAATCAGAGAGAGAGAGAGAGAGAGAGCGATAACTAATCAGAGAGAGGAGAGAGAATCAATAAGAGAGAGAGAGAGAGAGAGATAAAGAGATAACTAATCAGAGAGAGGAGAGAGAACCAATAAGAGAGAGAGAGAGAGAGAGAAAGAGATAACTAATCAGAGAGAGGAGAGAGAACCAATAAGAGAAGCAATCACAGAGAAGAGAAGACCAATCAGAGAGAGATGACCAATCAGAGAGAGATGACCAATCAGAGAAGGTGGAGAGAGAGAACCAATCAGAAAGAGGAGCGGACCAATCAGAGAGAGAGAGAGAGAGAGAGAGAACCAATCAGAGAGAGAGGACTAATCAGAGAAAGGGCAGAGAGAGAACCAATCAGATAGAGAGAGAAAGTGGAGAGAGAGAACCAATCAGAGAAAAGTGGAGAGAGAGAACCAATCAGAGAGAGAGAGAGAGAGAGAACCAATCAGAGAGAGAGGACTAATCAGAGAAAGGGCAGAGAGAGAACCAATCAGATAGAGAGAGAAAGTGGAGAGAGAGAACCAATCAGAGAAAAGTGGAGAGAGAGAACCAATCAGAGAGAGAGAGAGAGAGAGAACCAATCAGAGAGAGAGGACTAATCAGAGAAAGGGCAGAGAGAGAACCAATCAGATAGAGAGAGAAAGTGGAGAGAGAGAACCAATCAGAGAAAAGTGGAGAGAGAGAACCAATCAGAAAGAGGAGAGGGCCAATCAGAGAGAGAGAGAGAACCAATCAGTGAGAGGTTAGAGAGGACCAATCAGAGAAAGGGGAGAGAGAGAGAACCAATCAGATAGAAAGAGGACCAGTCAGGAGAGAGAACCAATCAGAGAGAGGAGAGAGAGGACCAATCAGAGAGAAGGGAGACATGTCCTACCTGTGCTGGTCTGTGAGGCTCTAGGGTTCCCTATGTCCTCAGGTTCCCCTATGTCCTCAGGTGGTCTCAGACATGTCCTACCTGTGCTGGTCTGCGATGCTCTAGGGTTCCCTATGTCCTCAGGTGGTCTCAGACATGTCCTACCTGTGCTGGTCTGCGATGCTCTAGGGTTCCCTATGTCATCAGGTGGTCTCAGACATGTCCTACCTGTGCTGGTCTGTGATGCTCTAGGTTCCCCTATGTCCTCAGGTTTGTGCTGGTCTGTGATGCTCTAGGTTCCCCTATGTCCTCAGGTTTGTGCTGGTCTGTGAGGCTCTAGGGTTCCCTATGTCCTCAGGTGGTCTCAGACATGACCTACCTGTGCTGGTCTGTGATGCTCTAGGGTTCCCTATGTCCTCAGGTGGTCTCAGACATGACCTACCTGTGCTGGTCTGTGATGCTCTAGGGTTCCCTATGTCATCAGGTGGTCTCAGACATGTCCTACCTGTGCTGGTATGTGATGCTCTAGATTCCCCTATGTCCTCAGGTGGTCTCAGACATGTCCTACCTGTGCTGGTCTGTGATGCTCTAGGTTCCCTATGTCATCAGGTGGTCTCAGACATGTCCTACCTGTGCTGGTATGTGATGCTCTAGATTCCCCTATGTCCTCAGGTGGTCTCAGACATGACCTACCTGTGCTGGTCTGTGATGCTCTAGGGTTCCCTATGTCATCAGGTGGTCTCAGACATGTCCTACCTGTGCTGGTCTGTGATGCTCTAGGTTCCCCTATGTCCTCAGGTTTGTGCTGGTCTGTGATGCTCTAGGTTCCCCTATGTCCTCAGGTTTGTGCTGGTCTGTGAGGCTCTAGGGTTCCCTATGTCCTCAGGTGGTCTCAGACATGTCCTACCTGTGCTGGTCTGTGATGCTCTAGGGTTCCCTATGTCCTCAGGTGGTCTCAGACATGTCCTACCTGTGCTGGTCTGTGAGGCTCTAGGGTTCCCTATGTCCTCAGGTGGTCTCAGACATGTCCTACCTGTGCTGGTATGTGATGCTCTAGATTCCCCTATGTCCTCAGGTGGTCTCAGACATGTCCTACCTGTGCTGGTCTGTGATGCTCTAGGTTCCCTATGTCATCAGGTGGTCTCAGACATGTCCTACCTGTGCTGGTATGTGATGCTCTAGGTTCCCCTATGTTGTCAGGTGGTCTCAGACATGTCCTACCTGTGCTGTTCCAGGGTCTCTGGGTTTTTCCAATCCGGTAAGGTGCTTGCACACAGCATCACCATGGAGATGACCACAAACAGCATTGAAACAGAGGCGAGGAGTTGCGCTACGAGTGAGGACGTGGGCTCCTCGAACATCCTCCTGATCCTCTCCAGCCAGTGGCTCTGCGGCTCTTCAGGGCCCCGCTGGCCCTCCTCCGGGAAGAAGTGGACGAAGCAGTCGGACATGCGGTCATCGAGGCGTCGCTGGCAGCATGGCTGCAGATCAGAGCTCTCCAGGCCCCAGTACAACATCTCGTTATAGAAGGACAGCTCGCACATGTGCGGCACCAAGCGCAGCTTCCCGTGCTGCACGTACAGCATGATGAAGCTGAAGGCCTCCGAGTGCCGGTCGAAGAAAAACTCGTTCCTGTCGCGGTCGTAGTCGTCACAGAGCTCCAGCAGCTCACTCTCCGACACGCAGCCATGCAGCCGGCTCAGCCTCTTGAGAGGGAGGCGCTTCATCAGCTCCATCGGGAAGGAGAACCTGCGGCCGCCGACGTTCAGAGTGCAGCGTCTGCTTTCAAACCTCATCTTCTGTAGTTCAAAATCACAGACTGTTTATAAACTTAATATTCTGTAGTTTAAAATCACAGACATAACAGACCTCCTATTGTTTGCAGACCTCCTATTGTTTGCAGACCTCTTGTTGTTTGCAGACCTGTTGTTTGCAGACCTCCTGTTGTTTGCAGACCTCCTGTTGTTTGCCGACCTCTTGTTGTTTTTGTTAAAATCTGCTTCCAGACAGAAGCTGTTCCATCAAATCAGCTTCCCGTTTTCATCTTCTTAATAGTAAATAATTCTCTTCAGTGCTTGAATGAAATACAAATGGTGTTAAATCTGTTCCAGTGACCTACTGGACTGGATTGTTGTATATTTTATAGTTCAACTAGAAATATTGTCCTGTGCCACCAGAACAGACATACAAACAGTAACATTTAACATCTCATTTAAAAAACTCACCAGATTTCAGCATTGAACATTCAGCTCTTCTTCACTAAATAAAATGTCAGAATGAATCACATCCGTGGATCTGTTTAACTTCTGGTTTGGTTCTTCTCGTCGTTGAATCTGAGACTGAGCAGCAGCAATACATCATCTTCCTCCTCCTCCTCCTCCTGTCTGAGAGGAGGAGGATCAGAACCGATGATTCAAGCAGCAGTAAGTCATAGCATCTGAACCTCCACAAACTCCTTAGCGTCTGATCGACTGAAGAGAGCTGCTCCATTTCACCAGCTCCTCCTCCTCCTCCTCTTCCTCAGATCTGATGACCTCGTCACAGATATTAACATATATATATCACTTCAGCTTAATTTCATGTTTCATTGAACATCAACAGCAGATATGAATAATGAGTCACGCGTTATTTTATTAAAAACCAGTGGAGGTAAAGTTAGGAGGTAGCTCCCCCTGATGGAGGATTCAGTCAACTGCAGCTGGTTTAATGGTGATGGTATATTTCCTCTCCAGTCACAGGAGATGTTGATGAGGAGGAGGCATTGTGTGTGTGAGATCATCTACTAGTGGGGTGGCTGTAGCGCAGGGGGATGAGTGGTCGTCCCGTGACCACAAGGTCGCCGGCTCGATCCCCAGTCCCCCATAGCTCACATGTCTCATGTCCCTGAGACACTGAACCCCCAGCTGCTCCTCTCAGGGCAGAACACTGCTCCTTAACCAAGGATGATCAAATCCAGAGAAGAATTCCCCCAAGGGGATTAATAAAGGATAATTTCTTTACTATCTAACACATACAGAAGTCTGAACCTCAAAATCACATTGTATGAAATAAAAAACAATAAGTTCAATACAGCTGAATAACACACCTGCAGGACGTAGTAAGATACACATACGGAGAAGAAGAAAGAGCAAACAAAGATGATTCACATTCAAACTTTATTGGACTGATGTTCATGTCACAAAACACAAAGCGTCTCTTTGAGGTCGTTTTGAGGTTGCTTTGAGTTTTTTTGGAGTCTCTTTAAGGAGTTTTGAGTCTCTTCGAGGTCGTTTAACGTCTCTTTGAGGTCGTTTAACGTCTCTCTCTTTCAGGTTGTTTAACGTCTGAGTTTTTTTCCGGTTGTTTTGAGTCTCTTTAATGAGTTTTAAGTCTCGTTGAGGTCTTTAAATGTCTCTTGGAAGAGTGTACAGTCTCTTTGTGGTTGTTTAAAATCTCTTTGATGGCCGTTTTGAGTCTCTTCATGGTCGTTTAGGGTCCCTGAGGTTGTTTTGAGTCTCTTTGTGCTCGCTTAGAGTCTCTGAGGTTGTTTAGTGTCTCTTTGTGGTAGTCTAGTGTCGTTGTGGTTGTTTTGTTTCTCTTTGTGGTTATTTTGAGTCTCTTTGTGGTTATTTTGAGTCTCTTTGTGGTTATTTTGAGTCTCTTTGTGGTTATTTTGAGTCTCTTTGTGGTTGTTGTATGTTTCTTTGTGGTTGTTTAGTGTCTCTTTGTGGTTGTTTAGTGTCTCTTTGTGGTTGTTTAGTGTCTCTTTGTGGTTGTTTAGTGTCTCTTTGTGGTTGTTTAGTGTCTCTTTGTGGTCATTGTGTAGTAGGTTACTCAGTGACGGAACTGAACAAAGGTTGAATTAATTAATTAAACATCGGTCAGTCTGATGCTCATCGGTTCGGCAGCTTCGGACTGCTGTGTTCTGACTTGTTTGGGTGAGGTAGGCGGAGCCGTCCAGCTGTCCATCAGAGGAATCTCATGTCTGGATTGGCTCTCCGGGAGCGGAATCGGATCTCAGACAGTTTGGAGTTGATGCCGGAGCCAATGACTCCTCTCTTGGCGAGAGGAAACCGAGCCAAGATGGCATCTGAGACACAGAGAGAAGATCGTGAGAGAGGAAGGACAGAATATAGGGAACCTTCTGGACGGCGTTCAGGACCTACTGAAGATGGCGTTGATCTTGTGCGGATCCAGAGCGCTGCGTTGCGAGTGGGAGGCCGGCCGCCGGCTCCGCCCCCCTCGCAGGTTACTGTTCATCAGGGTGTTCATATCAAACACGCCCAACAGCAACATCCGCGCCATTGCTGTAGGAGACGGCGCCTGATTGGCTGCCTGCCAAGAGCGGACATCACAGAGAACACCAGAGCCAGGGTACACCTCCACCTGGCTCACCTGGATAGACAGATAACGAGTGGTTAACGAAGCGCTAACAGACAAATGTAAAACCAGATCACATTGAATCCGTCCTGTTTCAATCCGGATCAGATCCGGCAGAAACCAGATCAGTACCAGGTGTAAGCCGGAGGTGTGCTCACCTGTCCGTTAGCGTGTCCAGCGATACACTGGCTCTCGGAGCAGCTCCTCCTCAGCTCCTCCATGTCGGTCTGGCTGCAGAGCGGCGCCTCTTCTCCCATGTGGCTCCCCAGCCCCAGGTCTGGCACCTCCTCGTCCTCTGAGCCCAGTGGGCCCCAGGACTCCGAGGTGTCCGCACTGAGCTCCTCCTGGAGCTGCTGGACGGAGGCCTGGGGGCTGAAATCCCCCTCCGGACTGGTCGCTGTGTGGCGATGATGGGAGTACGGAGCGTACCTGTCGCTGGAGGCCGAGTGATGAATGTTGACGTGGCCCAGCGTCTGCCACATGGTGGACAGGAGTCCAGGGACCTCTGGAAGACAAATCATATCAAATATCAGAGAATCAAACACATCAGATTAGTTTAATCAGAAGTGACAGGAAGTGAAACTAAAGTTCAGTGACTCAACTCATTCTCTAACTTCCTGTCGGAAACCGAGTGGTCTCTGATTGGTCCCCTGGGAACAGGTAGACCAGGTGACAGTGAAGTGGACTCACCATAGATCAGCGTGTTCTTCAGTCTCTGATTCTCAGCCGACAGATCCGCCTTCTCTTTCTCCAGCTCTCCAACACGGGAACGCAGGAAGTAAAGCTCAGCAATCTGGGACGGAGTCAGGACTGACTCACCTGACTCCACCTTTACCACCTGCAGGGGAGGGGGAGGGGCCACAGGTTGGTGTTTGTTCTCCAATGACATGGGATGATGAGGTTCTTGGGTCTCATCGGCTTTACAGAGGAGGAGAGGATCCCTTTAGGAGCCCTACATAGTTTAGGTTTAGTGTGTATGTATGTGGGTTAAGGTGTTTTTATATATATATATATATATATATATATATATATATATATATATATATATATATATATATATATATATATATATATATATATATATATATATATATATATATATATATATATATATATATATATATATATATATATATATATACATACACACACACACACACACACACATACACACATATATACACACACACACATACACACATATACACACACACACACACACATAATCAGTCAGGTCCATAAATATTTGGACATTGACACATTTTTCATTATTTTGGCTCTGTACACCACAACAATCTGTTTTTAAGGGACCAAAAGTAATTGGACAAATTAATATAATCATAAATCTAATCGTCACTTTTAATACTTTGTTGAAAATCCTTTGCAGTCAATGACAGCCTGAAGTCTGGATTCCATAGACATCACCAGACGCTGGGTTTGGTCCCTGGTGATGCTCTGCAGGCCTCTACTGCAACCGTCTTCACTTCCTGCTGCTTCTTGGGACATTTTCCCTTCAGTTTGGTCTTCAGCAAGTGAAATGCATGCTCCATTGGATTCAGGTCAGGTGACTGACTTGGTCATTGAAGAACATTCCACTTCTTTGCCTTAAAAAACTCCTTGGTTGCTTTCGCGGTATGCTTCGGGTCATTGTCCATCTGCACTGTGAAGTCCAATGAGTTCTGAAGCATTTGGCTGAATATGAGCAGATCATATTACCCCAAACACTTCTGAATTCATCCTGCTGCTTTTGTCAGCAGTCACATCATCAATAAATCCAAGGGAACCAGTTCCATTGGCAGCCATACATGCCCACGCCATAACACTACCTCCACCATGCTTCACTGATGAGGTGGTATGCTTTGGATCATGAGCAGTTCCTTTCCTTCTCCATACTCTTCTCTTCCCATCATTCTGGTACAAGTTGATCTTTGTCTCATCTGTCCATAGGATGTTCTTCCAGAACTGTACAGGCTCTTTTAGATGTTTTTTGGCAAACTCTAATCTGGTCTTCCTGTTGTTGAGGCTCACCAATGGTTTACATCTTGTGGTGAACCCTCTGTATTTACTCTGGTGAAGTCTTCTCTTGATGGTGGACTGTGACACAGATGCACCTACCTCCTGGAGAGTGTTCTTGATCTGGACAACTGTTGTGAAGGGGTTTTTCTTCACCAGGGAAATGATTCTTCTGTCATCACCACAGTTGTCTTCCGTGGTCTTCCGGGTCTTCTGGTGTTGCTGAGCTCACCAGTGCGTTCTTTCTTCTTCAGAATGTACCAAACAGTTGATTTGGCCACACCTAATGTGTTTGCTATCTCTCTGATGGTTTTGTTTAGATGTTTCATCCTAATGATGGCTTGCTTCACTGATAGTGACAGCTCTTTGGACTTCATATTGAGAGTTGACCGCAACAGATTCCAAACACAAATACCACCTGAAATGAACTCTAGACCTTTTATCTACTCCTTGTAAATGAAATAACGAGGGAATTACACACACCTGACCTTGGAACAGCTGAGCAGCCAATTGTCCAATTACTTTTGGTCCCTTAAAAAGAGGGTGGCCACATTTGAATTTGTTGTAGTTCCTACACCGTTCACCTGATTTGGATGTAAATACCCTCAAATTAAAGCTGGAAGTCTGCACTTAAAGCACATCTTTCATTTCAACTCCATTGTTGTGGTGTACAGAGCCAAAATAATGAAACATGTGTCAATGTCCAAATATTTATGGACCTGACTGTGTGTGTGTGTGTGTGTGTGTATATATATATACATACATACATACACACACATGTATATATACGTGTGTATATATATACATGTGTGTGTGTGTCCGTCATGTCTCCGGTGGTCTGGACGGTCCTGTGCCCGGTAGTCTCACCGTGGTTCCGCCGCTGTGAGTCCGCTGCAGGACGCTGCAGTCCGGACGCTGCTCCATCCGGGTCCACGGTCCGGAAGCAGCACGTTAAGGTAGAGGAACCCGCTGGTGTTCCGGTTCCGATGTCCCGGTTCCGATGTTCCGGTGTTCCGCCTCACAAAGATACACAAAGAAAAACCAAAAACAAGTTTATTAAAATTCATAGATATAATGCAC
The DNA here is from genome assembly GCA_038501785.1 of Myoxocephalus aenaeus. Lineage (NCBI taxonomy): Eukaryota > Metazoa > Chordata > Actinopteri > Perciformes > Cottidae > Myoxocephalus > Myoxocephalus aenaeus. The sequence continues at coordinate 106,215 of JBAMJR010000081.1, forward strand.
TTCCTGCCAATCATGACATCATTTCCGGGTGGCCGCTCTGTAGTTTTATTACAGGTCTGTAACTTGTATGTGCGTGCAGTAGGACTACAATACCCAGAGCGCACCACGGCCGGCAGACTCATAAACACGAAGGTTGAAGGACGAAGTGACTGATGATAGGTGAGCTCTGCTAGGTTCTACCGACTTCTACTGGGTTCTAGTGTGGTTGGTTCTACCGAGTTCTACTGGGTTCTAGTGTGGTTGGTTCTACCGACTTCTACTGGGTTCTAGTGTGCTAGGTTCTACCGACTTCTACTGGGTTCTAGTGTGCTAGGTTCTACCGACTTCTACTGGGTTCTAGTGTGGTTGGTTCTACCGAGTTCTACTGGGTTCTAGTGTGGTTGGTTCTACCGACTTCTACTGGGTTCTAGTGTGCTAGGTTCTACCGACTTCTACTGGGTTCTAGTGTGGTTGGTTCTACCGACTTCTACTGGGTTCTAGTGTGGTTGGTTCTACCGAGTTCTACTGGGTTCTAGTGTGGTTGGTTCTACCGACTTCTACTGGGTTCTAGTGTGGTTGGTTCTACCGACTTCTACTGGGTTCTAGTGTGCTAGGTTCTACCGACTTCTACTGGGTTCTAGTGTGGTTGGTTCTACCGACTTCTACTGGGTTCTAGTGTGGTTGGTTCTACCGAGTTCTACTGGGTTCTAGTGTGCTAGGTTCTACCGACTTCTACTGGGTTCTAGTGTGGTTGGTTCTACCGAGTTCTACTGGGTTCTAGTGTGCTAGGTTCTACCGACTTCTACTGGGTTCTAGTGTGGTTGGTTCTACCGACTTCTACTGGGTTCTAGTGTGGTTGGTTCTACCGAGTTCTACTGGGTTCTAGTGTGCTAGGTTCTACCGACTTCTACTGGGTTCTAGTGTGGTTGGTTCTACCGAGTTCTACTGGGTTCTAGTGTGCTAGGTTCTACCGACTTCTACTGGGTTCTAGTGTGGTTGGTTCTACCGACTTCTACTGGGTTCTAGTGTGGTTGGTTCTACCGACTTCTACTGGGTTCTAGTGTGGTTGGTTCTACCGACTTCTACACTGCGGTCGGCCAGCCCGCACGTAGACCTCCGGGACGCGTTTTACGAGGCATTACGGTACGAGTGTGTAAGAACTGACTTCAAAATAAGAGGACACTTTCAAAATAAAAGCTCTAAATTGCCTCATAAAAGACATAATTGCCTCATAAATTGATTTGAAGTAAGCGCATGAAGGAGACTTTAAAGGCCTTTTATTTTGTAATTAAACATCAACATGCCTTGATTGTCTCTGGGTGACATCTTGAGGTAGTCTACTATTAATATGAAGTGGAAGTAGTTTATAACTAGGGTCATTTCCATTCAAAGAGCTTTCATTTGGAAATTGCCTTCACCGGAAGTGTCCTCTTATTTTGAAGTCAGTTCTTACACACTCGTACTATCAGCATCATGCAGTAATAATAATACTAATACTTTAATTTTATATAGCGCTTTTCTGAATACTCAAAGACGCTTTACAGACAAACAGAACAAAACTAAACTAAAATAGAAAGACAAAAAAACTAATGCACAGAACATGTTTGGTACAAAAGAAAACTGGAGAAGCTACAACGGAATGAGTGAAGGGTAGGGAACAGTTAAACAGACTCTTCATCTGCACTATCTGCACTTTTTTGTTGTTTTACTACTGTCTTTAATGTCCTTTTTATATTTTTATATTTATCTTGTATATTGTGTGTGGAAAAAGTACGAAGAGCAAGTGAAACCGGAGTCAAATTCCATGTATGTGCAAATTTACATGGCCATTAAAGCTGATTCTGATTCTGAGGTAACAGGTGAAGGGTAGGGAGCAGGAGGTAACAGGTGAAGGGTAGGGAGCAGGAGGTAACAGGTGAAGGGAGCAGGAGGTAACAGGTGAAGGGTAGGGAGCAGGAGGTAACAGGTGAAGGGTAGGGAGCAGGAGGTAACAGGTGAAGGGTAGGGAGCAGGAGGTAACAGGTGAAGGGTAGGGAGCAGGAGGTAACAGGTGAAGGGTAGGGAGCAGGAGTTAACAGGTGAAGGGTAGGGAGCAGGAGGTAACAGGTGAAGGGTAGGGAGCAGGAGGTAACAGGTGAAGGGTAGGGAGCAGGAGGTAACAGGTGAAGGGTAGGGAGCAGGAGGTAACAGGTGAAGGGTAGGGAGCAGGAGGTAACAGGTGAAGGGTAGGGAGCAGGAGGTAACAGGTGAAGGGAGCAGGAGGTAACAGGTGAAGGGTAGGGAGCAGGAGGTAACAGGTGAAGGGTAGGGAGCAGGAGGTAACAGGTGAAGGGAGCAGGAGGTAACAGGTGAAGGGAGCAGGAGGTAACAGGTGAAGGGTAGGGAGCAGGAGGTAACAGGTGAAGGGAGCAGGAGGTAACAGGTGAAGGGAGCAGGAGGTAACAGGTGAAGGGAGCAGGAGGTAACAGGTGAAGGGTAGGGAGCAGGAGGTAACAGGTGAAGGGAGCAGGAGGTAACAGGTGAAGGGTAGGGAGCAGGAGGTAACAGGTGAAGGGAGCAGGAGGTAACAGGTGTAGGGAGCAGGAGGTAACAGGTGAAGGGAGCAGGAGGTAACAGGTGAAGGGAGCAGGAGGTAACAGGTGAAGGGTAGGGAGCAGGAGTTAGGAGGTGAAGGGTAGGGAGCAGGAGTTAACAGGTGAAGGGTAGGGAGCAGGATGTAACAGGTGAAGGGTAGGGAGCAGGAGTTAACAGGTGAAGGGTAGGGAGCAGGAGTTAACAGGTGAAGGGTAGGGAGCAGGAGGTAACAGGTGAAGGGTAGGGAGCAGGAGGTAACAGGTGAAGGGAGCAGGAGGTAACAGGTGAAGGGTAGGGAGCAGGAGGTAACAGGTGAAGGGAGCAGGAGGTAACAGGTGAAGGGAGCAGGAGGTAACAGGTGAAGGGTAGGGAGCAGGAGTTAGGAGGTGAAGGGTAGGGAGCAGGAGGTAACAGGTGAAGGGTAGGGAGCAGGAGGTAACAGGTGAAGGGTAGGGAGCAGGAGGTAACAGGTGAAGGGTAGGGAGCAGGAGTTAACAGGTGAAGGGTAGGGAGCAGGAGGTAACAGGTGAAGGGTAGGGAGCAGGAGTTAACAGGTGAAGGGTAGGGAGCAGGAGGTAACAGGTGAAGGGTAGGGAGCAGGAGTTAACAGGTGAAGGGAGCAGGAGGTAACAGGTGAAGGGAGCAGGAGTTAACAGGTGAAGGGTAGGGAGCAGGAGGTAACAGGTGAAGGGTAGGGAGCAGGAGGTAACAGGTGAAGGGAGCAGGAGGTAACAGGTGAAGGGTAGGGAGCAGGAGTTAGGAGGTGAAGGGTAGGGAGCAGGAGGTAACAGGTGAAGGGTAGGGAGCAGGAGTTAACAGGTGAAGGGAGCAGGAGGTAACAGGTGAAGGGAGCAGGAGTTAACAGGTGAAGGGTAGGGAGCAGGAGTTAACAGGTGAAGGGAGCAGGAGTTAACAGGTGAAGGGAGCAGGAGGTAACAGTTGAAGGGTAGGAGCCTGACAGATGTGGATGGGAGGGCGTAGTACTATCAGCACCCTGCAGTAGAAGTACATTATCATCATGCAGTAGAAGTACATTATCATCATGCAGTAGAAGTATATTATCATGCAGTAGAAGTACATTATCATCATGCAGTAGAAGTATATTATCATGCAGTAGAAGTATATTATCATCATGCAGTAGAAGTACATTATCATCATGCAGTAGAAGTACATTATCATCATGCAGTAGAAGTACATTATCATCATGCAGTAGAAGTATATTATCATGCAGTAGAAGTATATTATCATGCAGTAGAAGTACATTATCATCATGCAGTAGAAGTATATTATCATGCAGTAGAAGTATATTATCATCATGCAGTAGAAGTATATTATCATCATGCAGTAGAAGTACATTATCATCATGCAGTAGAAGTACATTATCATCATGCAGTAGAAGTACATTATCATCATGCAGTAGAAGTATATTATCATGCAGTAGAAGTACATTATCATCATGCAGTAGAAGTATATTATCATGCAGTAGAAGTATATTATCATCATGCAGTAGAAGTACATTATCATCATGCAGTAGAAGTACATTATCATCATGCAGTAGAAGTACATTATCATCATGCAGTAGAAGTATATTATCATGCAGTAGAAGTATATTATCATGCAGTAGAAGTACATTATCATCATGCAGTAGAAGTATATTATCATGCAGTAGAAGTATATTATCATCATGCAGTAGAAGTATATTATCATCATGCAGTAGAAGTACATTATCATCATGCAGTAGAAGTACATTATCATCATGCAGTAGAAGTACATTATCATCATGCAGTAGAAGTACATTATCATCATGCAGTAGAAGTATATTATCATGCAGTAGAAGTACATTATCATCATGCAGTAGAAGTATATTATCATGCAGTAGAAGTATATTATCATCATGCAGTAGAAGTACATTATCATCATGCAGTAGAAGTACATTATCATCATGCAGTAGAAGTATATTATCATCATGCAGTAGAAGTACATTATCATCATGCAGTAGAAGTACATTATCATCATGCAGTAGAAGTACATTATCATCATGCAGTAGAAGTATATTATCATCATGCAGTAGAAGTACATTATCATGCAGTAGAAGTACATTATCATGCAGTAGAAGTACATTATCATGCAGTAGAAGTACATTATCATCATGCAGTAGAAGTACATTATCATGCAGTAGAAGTACATTATCATCATGCAGTAGAAGTACATTATCATGCAGTAGAAGTACATTATCATGCAGTAGAAGTACATTATCATCATGCAGTAGAAGTATATTATCATGCAGTAGAAGTACATTATCATCATGCAGTAGAAGTATATTATCATGCAGTAGAAGTACATTATCATCATGCAGTAGAAGTACATTATCATCATGCAGTAGAAGTATATTATCATGCAGTAGAAGTACATTATCATGCAGTAGAAGTACATTATCATCATGCAGTAGAAGTATATTATCATGCAGTAGAAGTATATTATCATGCAGTAGAAGTACATTATCATCATGCAGTAGAAGTATATTATCATGCAGTAGAAGTATATTATCATGCAGTAGAAGTACATTATCATCATGCAGTAGAAGTATATTATCATGCAGTAGAAGTATATTATCATCATGCAGTAGAAGTATATTATCATCATGCAGTAGAAGTACATTATCATCATGCAGTAGAAGTACATTATCATCATGCAGTAGAAGTACATTATCATCATGCAGTAGAAGTACATTATCATCATGCAGTAGAAGTATATTATCATGCAGTAGAAGTACATTATCATCATGCAGTAGAAGTATATTATCATGCAGTAGAAGTATATTATCATCATGCAGTAGAAGTATATTATCATCATGCAGTAGAAGTACATTATCATCATGCAGTAGAAGTACATTATCATCATGCAGTAGAAGTACATTATCATCATGCAGTAGAAGTATATTATCATCATGCAGTAGAAGTACATTATCATGCAGTAGAAGTACATTATCATGCAGTAGAAGTACATTATCATGCAGTAGAAGTACATTATCATCATGCAGTAGAAGTACATTATCATGCAGTAGAAGTACATTATCATCATGCAGTAGAAGTACATTATCATCATGCAGTAGAAGTACATTATCATGCAGTAGAAGTACATTATCATCATGCAGTAGAAGTACATTATCATCATGCAGTAGAAGTACATTATCATCATGCAGTAGAAGTATATTATCATGCAGTAGAAGTACATTATCATCATGCAGTAGAAGTACATTATCATCATGCAGTAGAAGTATATTATCATGCAGTAGAAGTACATTATCATGCAGTAGAAGTACATTATCATCATGCAGTAGAAGTATATTATCATGCAGTAGAAGTATATTATCATGCAGTAGAAGTACATTATCATCATGCAGTAGAAGTATATTATCATGCAGTAGAAGTACATTATCATCATGCAGTAGAAGTATATTATCATGCAGTAGAAGTACATTATCATCATGCAGTAGAAGTATATTATCATGCAGTAGAAGTACATTATCATCATGCAGTAGAAGTATATTATCATGCAGTAGAAGTACATTATCATGCAGTAGAAGTACATTATCATCATGCAGTAGAAGTACATTATCATGCAGTAGAAGTACATTATCATGCAGTAGAAGTACATTATCATCATGCAGTAGAAGTACATTATCATCATGCAGTAGAAGTACATTATCATGCAGTAGAAGTACATTATCATCATGCAGTAGAAGTATATTATCATGCAGTAGAAGTACATTATCATGCAGTAGAAGTACATTATCATCATGCAGTAGAAGTACATTATCATCATGCAGTAGAAGTATATTATCATGCAGTAGAAGTATATTATCATGCAGTAGAAGTACATTATCATCATGCAGTAGAAGTATATTATCATGCAGTAGAAGTACATTATCATCATGCAGTAGAAGTATATTATCATGCAGTAGAAGTACATTATCATCATGCAGTAGAAGTATATTATCATGCAGTAGAAGTACATTATCCCCTGCAGTAGAAGTATATTATCATGCAGTAGAAGTATATTATCATGCAGTAGAAGTACATTATCCCCTGCAGTAGAAGTACATTATCATCATGCAGTAGAAGTATATTATCATGCAGTAGAAGTACATTATCATCATGCAGTAGAAGTATATTATCATGCAGTAGAAGTACATTATCCCCTGCAGTAGAAGTACACTAACCTCCCCCACAGTGCTGGTGAGGTTCAACCTGAGGCCCGCGGTCCCCGTGGAGCTGCATGAGGAGGCGCGGGTGGAGGAGCTGCAGCAGCTGCTGGGCCGGAGACACGGAGTCCAGCCGGAGCTCCTCAGGGTTCTGTTCGCTGGCAGGGAGCTGAGGAGCTGCTCCTCTCTGAGGGTGAGGAGCAGCAGAGCCTCACCGCCTCCTCACCTCCTCTTCATCTCCTCTCCTCCTCTTTGTCTCATCTCCTCTCCTCCTCTTTGTCTCATCTCCTCTCCTCCTCTTTGTCTCCTCTCCTCTCCTCCTCTTTATCTCATCTCCTCTCCTCCTCTTTATATCATCTCCTCTCCTCCTCTTTATATCATCTCCTCTTTATCTCATCTCCTCACCTCCTCCTCACCTCCTCTTCATCTCCTCTCCTCTTTATCTCCTCTCCTCACCTCCTCTTCATCTCCTCTCCTCTTTATCTCCTCTCCTCACCTCCTCTTCATCTCCTCTCCTCTTTATCTCCTCTCCTCACCTCCTCTTCATCTCCTCTCCTCTTTATCTCCTCTCCTCACCTCCTCTTCATCTCCTCTCCTCTTTATCTCCTCTCCTCACCTCCTCTTCATCTCCTCTCCTCTTTATCTCCTCTCCTCACCTCCTCTTCATCTCCTCTCCTCTTTATCTCCTCTCCTCACCTCCTCTTCATCTCCTCTCCTCTTTATCTCCTCTCCTCACCTCCTCTTCATCTCCTCTCCTCTTTATCTCATCTCCTCACCTCCTCTTCATCTCCTCTCCTCTTTATCTCCTCTCCTCACCTCCTCTTTATCTCCTCTCCTCCTCCTCCCAGGCCTGTGACCTCCCTGAGCAGAGTACCGTCCATGTGCTCCTCCCTCCATCAGGTTCCTCCCTGCTCCTCCTGCAGGAGCGCTTGAGTCAGGGAGGGGAGGGTCTGACCAGGCTGGACCTCTGCTCCTCCCGCCTCCTCTCCACCTCCTCTGGCCTGGCCGTGATCCTGGAGGGGAGTGATGGAGCAGGAGGGAGAGCAGCAGGAGGAGGAGGAGGAGGAGGAGGAGGAGGAGGAGGGTCAGGAGGAGGAGGAGGAGGAGGAGGAGGAGGAGGAGGAGGAGGGGGGGCAGGAGGAGGAGGAGGAGCAGCAGGAGGGGCAGGAGGAGGAGGAGGAGCAGCAGGAGGGGCAGGAGGAGGGGCAGGAGGAGGAGAAGGAGCAGCAGGAGGGGCAGGAGGAGGAGGAGGAGGAGCAGGAGGAGCAGGAGCAGCAGGAGGGACAGGAGGAGGAGGAAGAGGAGGAGGAGGAGGAGGAGGAGCAGCAGCAGCAGGAGGAGGAGGAGGAGCAGGAGGAGCAGCAGGAGCAGCAGCAGGAGGAGGAGGAGGAGGAGCAGGAGGAGCAGCAGGAGCAGCAGCAGGAGGAGGAGGCGGAGGAGAGCAGGCAAGAGAGGAGGAGCAGGCTGCAGGTCTGAAAGGTCAGTTAAAGAGTCCACAGTGTCTCCTGTTGTATTACTAGTAATACAGTAGTATTTAAACACTTATGCAGTATGTCAGTACTCGTATAGTATTCAATTCAGTTTATTTTATATAGCCCAACATCACAAATACAAGTTTGCCTCGGAGGGCTTTACAATCTGTAACATAACATCAGATCAGGAAAAACTCCCCTAAAGAGATAGTAAAAACCCTTTCACAGGGAAAAAAGGGAAGAAACCTGAGGGAGAGCAACAGAGGAGGATCCCTCTCCTGATGGACAGAAGCAATAGATGTCATGTGGCCAGAATGAATAGCGTAGTTACAGCACATTCAATGAATATGACAGAAATTATTCATATAATGAGTATTAGGCATGGTCCATGATCCTGATAATCCATGAAGCAGAAGGCGGTAGAGAGGAGGGGGGCATCAGAAGGGCCATGGCAGCAGGCAGGACCGGTTCCAGGCCGGTTCCATCAGCAGGGCCATGGCAGCAGGCAGGACCGGTTCCAGGCAGCCATGGATCCATGGCAGGAGGGGTGGGTGGGGGGGGCGGCAGGACCCGGGGCAGGACCCGGGGTAGGACCCGGGGCAGGACCGGTTCCAGGCAGCCATGAATCCATGGAAAAAGAAAGTAGAGTTAGTAATGTGCATTGAAGAGACAATAGTTTATCCAGATGGATAGAAAGAAGAGGAGAGGAGGAGTGAAAGAGGAAGAGAAGAGGAGCTCAGTGTATCCTAAGATGTCCCCCAGCAGTCTAGGCCTATAGCAGCATATCTAGGGGCTGGACCAGGTAAACCTGAGCCAGCCCTAACTATAAGCCTGAAACAGCCCTAACTATAAGCCTGAAACAGCCCTAAGTATAAGCCTGAAACAGCCCTAACTATAAGCCTGAAACAGCCCTAAGTATAAGCGCTATCAAAGAGGAAAGTCTTAAGTCTACTCTTAAATGAGGTGACTGTGTCTGCCCCCCGGACTGAAAGTGGAAGCTGATTCCACAGAAGAGGAGCCCGATAACTGAAAGCTCTAGCCCCCAACCTACTTTTTAAGACTCTGGGAACCACAAGTAACCCTGCATTCAGTGAGCGTAACGCTCTGGTGGGGTAATATGGCACTATGAGCTCTTTAAGATATGATGGTGCATCATCAGTTAAGGCTTTATAGGTGAGGAGGAGGATTTTAAATATGATTCTCGATCTTACAGGAAGCCAGTGGAGAGCAGCTAATACAGGAGTAATGTGATCTCTCTTCCGAGTCCTTGTTAGTACACGAGCTGCAACATTCTGGATCAGCTGGAGAGACCCAAGGGACTTTCCGGAGCAGCCTGATAATACGGAGTTACAGTAATCCAGTCTTGAAGTAACAAATGCGTGGATCAATGTTTCTGCATCACTTTGAGACAGGATGTGCCGGATCTTTGAGATGTTCCGTAGGTGAAAAAAGGCAGTCCTTGAGATCTGTTTCACGTGGGAGCCAAAGGACAGGTCCTGGTCAAAAATAACTCCGAGATTCCTTACGGTGGTGGTGGATGCCAGAGCGATGCCATCCAGGGAAACCATATCGTCAGATAGTTGATTTCTGAGGTGTTCTGGGCCGAGTAGAATAACTTCAGTCTTGTCAGAGTTCAGCAGCAGGAAGTTGCAGGTCATCCAGGTCTTGATGTCTTTAAGACACGCTTGAAGTTTAGCGACCTGGTGGATTTCATCTGGCTTGATTGACAGATATAGTTGAGTATCATCGGCATAACAGTGAAAGTTTATGGAGTGTTTTCTGATAATATTGCCTAAGGGAAGCATATATAAGGTGAATAAAATTGGTCCAAGCACAGAACCTTGTGGAACTCCATGACGAACGGCGGTGGTCATCGAGGCCTCATCGTTTACAAATACAAACTGAGATCTATCTGATAAATACGACTTAAACCAGCTTAATGCTGTACCTTTAATACCAATCGACTGGTCTAGTCTCTGTAATAAGATGTCATGGTCAATGGTGTCGAATGCTGCACTAAGGTCTAACAGGACAAGTACAGAGACAAGTCCCCTATCTGATGCAACTAGAAGGTCATTAGTAATTGTCACTAGTGCTGTCTCTGTGCTATGATGCTTTCTAAATCCTGACTGAAACTCCTCAAATAAACTATTGTTATGTAAAAAGTCACACAACTGGTTTGCGACTACCTTCTCCAGTATCTTAGAGAGGAAGGGAAGGTTAGAGATAGGTCTGTAGTTAGCCAACACCTCTGGATCCAGGGTGGGCTTTTTAAGAAGAGGTTTAATTACAGCTACTTTAAAAGACTGTGGTACATGACCCATTAGTAAAGACCCATTGATAATATCTAGTAGAGAGGCACAAATTAAGGGTAAAACTTCTTTAAACAGTTTAGTCGGAACAGGGTCTAGGAGACAGGTAGAAGATTTAGAAGTAGAAACCATTGAAGACAGTTGGTCGAGGTTGATGGTAAAAAATCCATCCAGACGCACAGCAGGGCCCACAGCCTCCTCCATGGCCATCCCACCTGAGGATGGACCGGCAGTAGTCGAGGGCAGGAGATCACCGATCCTGTCTCTAATGGCCATAATCTTATCATTGAAGAAGTTCATAAAGTCATTACTACTGAGGTCTATAGGAATACACAGATCCACCGAGCTATGACTCTCAGCCAGCCTGGCCACAGTGCTAAAGAGAAACCTAGGGTTGCTCTTGTTTTTCTCTATGAGTGATGAGTAGTAGGCTCCTCTGGCATTACGGAGGGCCTTCTTATATGTTCTCAGACTATCCCGCCAAACCAACCGGGACTCCTCCAGACCGTTGGAGCGCCATATGCCCTCAAGCTTCCGTGATGCTTGCTTCAATATGCGGGTCTGAGGGTTGTACCATGGAGCGAGCCTCCTTTGCTTAATGATCCTCTTTTTTAGAGGGGCTATCGAGTCCAGCGTCACTCTCAGTGAGCCAGTAGCACCATCGACGAGCTGATCAATCTGGGAGGGAGTAAAGTTAGCACAGGAGTCATCTGTTATATTGAGACATGGTAATGAATTAAATACAGAAGGAATCGCTTCCTTAAATCTGGCAACAGCACCGTCAGTTAGACATCTGGTGTAAAAACTCTTGCCTAACGCTGTACAATCTGGTAGCATAAACTCAAAAGTTATAAGGCAATGGTCTGATAAATAAACTGAGTATGTCAGTACTCCTGCAGTATGTCAGTACTCCTGCAGTATGTCAGTACTCGTATAGTATGTCAGTAGTCGTGCAGTATGTCAGTACTCGTATAGTATGTCAGTACTCGTGCAGTATGTCAGTACTCGTATAGTATGTCAGTACTCGTGTAGTATGTCAGTACTCGTGTAGTATGTCAGTACTCGTGTAGTATGTCAGTACTCGTGCAGTATGTCAGTACTCGTGCAGTATGTCAGTACTCGTGTAGTATGTCAGTACTCGTGTAGTATGTCAGTACTCGTGCAGTATGTCAGTACTCGTGCAGTATGTCAGTACTCGTGTAGTATGTCAGTACTCGTGTAGTATGTCAGTACTCGTATAGTATGTCAGTACTCGTGCAGTATGTCAGTACTCGTGTAGTATGTCAGTACTCGTGTAGTATGTCAGTACTCCTGCAGTATGTCAGTACTCGTATAGTATGTCAGTACTCATGTCCTAGTCCCTTATGAATCAGTGTTAGTACTCTGACTGTGTACTTGTGTGTACAGGTACCTGCAGTACTTTCTTTGTGTACTGTAAGAGCTGTCGGTCGGTCCAACCGGGAAAGATGAGAGTTTGTTGCAGAAGCTGCAGACAAACGACGCTGACGCTCAGCAGGGTGATTATTATATTATATTATATTATGGTATGTATGACGCTCAGCAGGGTGAGTCCTGTTATTAATAAATATTATATTATGGTATATTATATTATTTTATGGTATGTATGACGCTCAGCAGGGCAGTAGGAGCAAGCTCAAATCGCGGCACCGGCACCTGCCGCTTACCTGCTGTGGCATCTCTGGACATGCCACGGCTGTACCGGCATATGCCGCGCCATATGCCGGCATATGCCGCGCCGGTACCGGCATGCCACGGCGGTACCGGCCGGCATATGCCGCGCCGGCTGTGGCATCTCTGGACATGCCACGGCGGTTCGTGACCTGCCGGGAGCTGCGAGCTGCCGTGCCGGAGCAGTTGCCACTAGTTTTTAAATCGTGGCGCACCTCATAGAGCACTTGTGTCAGACCCGTTTTCAGTGAGTTACGGGTCTTTTATTTTGAAGAGAATTTTTAATGCAGCATAGTGCCGTACTCACACTCCTCAATACTGCGTTCACAACACACTTTACTTGCGTGAGTTTACACGCCGGACTATTTGTGATAGTTCGCTTCATTCCCGACTTTTTAATTTATTTAATATTAGCTTAAGCAGTTCAGAACCACTGCCCCATAATAACGTGCGTATAATCGTTGTCTTTGTTATTTTCTTCTGTTTTAAGTTTGATCTTTCATAGAGTAATGTGGGTTTCTTAACCCTAAATTAAATGGATTAATGTTATAGTAACAGAACAATTTGCTTACATATATTTTTACATTTATATAAATCCATGTACAATATTTTTACACTTGAAGAGCTATTTCAAGGGTACAAAATAATACGAAGGGCTACTTGTTTGATACAAACTTCCTGAACAACAAAGTTGCACAGATCACCTTTTATTAATAATAATATATGTGAAGTCACTGTCTGATCACATATCAATGTTAATCATTCCTCACAATAATTATTAACAATAATTTCCACGACAATGATGGTAGGAAAAAAAAAGTGTTCTCACTTTGTTAGAAAAATGAAAATAAAGCTATATCCGTTCAAAAAATAACTAATATTTAGTTATATTAGTTAATATAGTTATTATATTTAGTTAATATTTCCAGAGCCTCGATATGCGAAGTCAGAAACGTCATTTATGAAGCTCCGCAGGCTCTTTGTCTTGACCTGCAAATAGATGGATGTATGGATGGATGGATATATACTTTATTAATCCCCAAGGGGAAATTTCTTGTCATAGTAGCGCCGTACAACTTTAAGATACAAATAAACACACAAGATAAAAGATGAATATATAAGGAAGCAACAGGGATGAAAGATATATACAAATAAAATAAAAGTAAAATATAGACGTGTGTGTGTGTGTATATATATATATATATATATATATATATATATATATATATATATATATATATATGTATATAAATATATATATATATATATATATACACATATACATATATATATGTATATAAATATACACTGTAGCGGCGTTCCGTCGGCGTGTGTTTGTTAAGCCGCTAAAGAGCTGCGACACATTGAGTCTTCTCACGCGAATGACAGCAGACCGTTCTTTTCCTTTTTCTTCGTTTTATTTTGTGCAGCAAAAAACACTAACATTATACACACAAACTAATAAACAATCATACGGTCATACGGACATGCGGTCATACGGTAAAAGAACTGTGTGCTCTCATGCCTAATGCAACTCTTGCTTACACCTGCTGCCATCATGACATCATTATATCCCTTGGCTCGAGCGTCCATTGTTAATATAAACATCTTTCAATATATTTTATATGTAGTTCCTAAACTGCGAGCCTAATTCTGAAATATTAAATTATAAACACTCTTGAAATATTAATTAAACAAAAAACATACTTGTGTCTCTTACATACACAAAAGAATAGAATACAACTAACTGGAATTAAATATATTTACAGCCACAGAGTGTATTCGTTAATTACGCAAATTAAATGTAAACAATAGGTAGTGCAAAATGCAAAGTATGTATAGTGATGAATTAATCCACAGAGGATCTAGCAAGCGGTGACTTATTGTAAAGTCGTATTGCCATAGGCAGGAATGTTTTCCTGTAACGGTCCTTGTTGCAGCGGAGCGTGAGGAATCTCTTGGAGAAAGTGCTCCGCTGACCCTGCAGACAACTGTTAGGCTTTACAAGTGATCGCCGATCAATAACATATGGCCGTTTAGTTTGTTTAGTCAGTGGTTTGACATGCGCGCAATATTGAACATTGACTTCAGAAATGGTCAGAGTTCATATATACCGAATTTTTGTTTTGTTTTTAAATGTTATATTAAATATTGTCATTTTCAAATCTTTAATGGAAGCGTTTTTGATAAAAAATGAGATTTTTTTTTTTTACTTTTACTTTACCTTGCGGGTGACTCACGTGGTCCCTGCGGGCCCGCAGGCACCGTGTTGGCTATCCCTGCCTTAATGTGTTGTCACATATTATATATACCTTCCAGGACCTTAAGCAAGTTGCGGCAACACTCTCTCAAACACAGGCAGCTGCCTCAAAAACTAGTGGCACATGAGTGGCAACTCGTAAGTGCCCCGCCACCAGAGACGTGCCATCGGAAAAGGCAGCTCGCAGCTCCCGGCAGCTCGCAGCTCCCGGCAGCTCGCAGTGGCATGTCCAGAGATGCCACAGCCGGCGCGGCATATGCCGGTACCGGCGCGGCATATGCCGGCATATGGCGCGGCATATGCCGGTACCGGCGCGGCATATGCCGGCATATGGCGCGGCATATGCCGGTACCGGCGCGGCATATGCCGGTACAGCCGTGGCATGTCCAGAGATGCCACAGCAGGTAAGCGGCAGGTGCCGGTGCCGCGATTTGAGCTTGCCCTCTCTCCAGCAGGGTGAGTCCTGTTATTAATAAATATTATATTATGGTATATTATATTATATTATGGTATGTATGGTATGTATGAACTGAATATTTAACAATGATGAGGATCAAGATGATGATGATGATGAGGATCAGGTAAGGATGATGAGGATCAAGATGATGATAAGGATCAGATAAGGATGATGAGGATCAAGATGATGAGGATCAGGTAAGGATGATGAGGATCAAGATGATGATGAGGATCAGATAAGGATGATGAGGATCAATATGATGAGGATCAGATAAGGATGATGAGGATCAAGATGATGAGGATCAGGTAAGGATGATGAGGATCAAGATGATGAGGATCAGATAAGGATGATGAGGATCAAGATGATGATGGTGATGAGGATCAGATAAGGATGATGAGGATCAAGATGATGATGATGAGGATCAGATAAGGATGATGAGGATCAATATGATGAGGATCAGGTAAGGATGATGAGGATCAGGTAAGGATGATGAGGCTCAAGATGATGATGAGGATCAGATAAGGATGATGAGGATCAAGATGATGATGGTCATGAGGATCAAGATGATGAGGATGAGGATCAGGTAAGGATGATGAGGATCAAGATGATGATGATGATGAAGATCAGGTAAGGATGATGAGGATCAAGATGATGATGAGGATCAGGTAAGGATGATGAGGATCAAGATGATGATGAGGATCAGATAAGGATGATGAGGATCAAGATGATGATGATGATGATGAGGATCAAGATGATGATGATGATGAGGATCAGATAAGGATGATGAGGATCACGATGATGAGGACCAAGATGAAGGGGATGTATGTGTGTCCTCTCTCAGGGTCCGTCCTGCTGGGACGATGTCCTCCTCCCAGGTCGTGTCCATGGTTTGTGTCAATCAGACGGTTGTCACGGCAATGAAGCGGTAAGGGACCGTCAGCGTTCAGTGTGTTAAAGTAACGTCAATTCATCCAGTGGCATTCTGGGAGATGTAGTGTCTACATTCTGGGTGTGTGTGCAGGAGTTCTACATGAAGTGTGCGTCCCATCCAACCTCAGAGGATGAAGTCTCTGTGGCCCTGGACCTCATTATGACCAACAGTCGACATGTCCCCTGTATCGCCTGCTGCGACATCACGTAACAAACACACACACTGTATGCACTGTAACACACTGTATGCACACTGTAACACACTGTATGCACTGTAACACATTGTGTACACTGTAACACACTGTAACACATTGTGTACACTGTATACACTGTAACACACTGTAACACATTGTGTACACTGTATACACTGTAACACACTAACACATTGTGTACACTGTATACACTGTGTACATTGTAACACACTGTATACACTGTAACACACTGTACATTGTAACACACTGTAAAACACTGAATACACTGTAATACACTGTAACACATTGTGTACACTGTAATACACTGTAACACATTGTGTATACTGCAATACACTGTAACACATTGTGTACACTGTAATACACTGTAACACATTGTGTATACTGCAATACACTGTAACACACTGTATACACTGTAATACACTGTAACACATTGTGTATACTGCAATACACTGTAACACACTGTATACACTGTAACACATTGTGTACACTGTATACACTGTAACACATTGTGTACAGTGTATACACTGTAATACACTGTATACACTGTAACACATTGTGTACACTGTATACACTGTAACACATTGTGTACACTAACACACTGTAACACATTGTGTACAGTGTATACACTGTAATACACTGTATACACTGTAACACATTGTGTACACTGTATACACTGTAACACACTAACACATTGTGTACACTGTATACACTGTAACACATTGTATACACTGTGTACACTGTAACACACTGTATACACTGTAACACATTGTAACACATTGTAACACAGTGTATACACTGTAATACACTGTATACACTGTATACACTGTAACACACTGTAACACACTGTATACACTGTAACACACTGTATACACTGTAACACACTGTATACACTGTAACACACTGTAACACATTGTAACACATTGTAACACAGTGTATACACTGTAATACACTGTATACACTGTAACACACTGTAACACACTGTATACACTGTAACACACTGTATACACTGTAACACATTGTAACACATTGTAACACATTGTAACACAGTGTATACACTGTAATACACTGTATACACTGTAACACACTGTAACACACTGTATATACTGTAACACACTGTATACACTGTAACACATTGTAACACATTGTAACAGTGGTATTACAGTGTATACACTGTAATACACTGTAATACACTGTATACCCTGTATACACTGTAACACATTGTAACACATTGTAACACAGTGGTATTACAGTGTATACACTGCAATACACTGTATACACTGTAACACACTGAATACACTGTAATACACTGTATACACTGTAACACACTGTATACATTGTAACACAGTGTATTACAGTGTATACACTGTAATACCACTGATTGAAAAACAGTCATGCTATCCATTGACCCAGAGTCGCAATTGATTAGAGTTCTACACTGTAACACAGTGTGCATAGACAGCTTAGAGCAGGGGTGTCAAACTCATTTTAGTTAAGGGGCCGCATGCTGTCCATTTTGATCTCAAGTGGGCCGGACCAGTAAAATCACAGCATATTAACGCATACATAATGACAATATTTCTCTCTGTTTAAATCATTGTAGAAGGTTTTTGGATGATAAACTCTATTTTAAGGTTGTTCTTCAATAAACTAGAAACATAAAGATCAACAATTCAGACATCACCCCTCTGTTTACCTGCCTGGGCTCTCCTCTGCAGATTCCCTCGCAGTTGGGCAATATGTTTAGTAAAGTCAGTGCTGTGATCAATTGTGTCTGTGGCTCAATGGTTACCATGCACATCTTACAATCAGAGGATCAGTGGTTTGAATCCCGACTGAGGTAGATTAATATTTTTTTCACAATTTTATTTTTTTGGTGTGCAATTTTAACAATTAACCCACGGGCCGGACTGGACCCCCTGGCGGGCCGTATGTTTGACACCCCTGGCTTAGAGAAAGCCAACATGGTGGTGATGTTTCTAGACAGCATAGAGAAAGCCAACATGGTGGTGATGTTTCTAGACAGCATAGAGAAAGCCAACATGGTGGTGATGTTTCTAGACAGCATAGAGAAAGCCAACATGGTGGTGATGTTTCTAGACAGCATAGAGAAAGCCACCATGGTGGTGATGTTTCTAGACAGCATAGAGAAAGCCAACATGGTGGTGATGTTTCTAGACAGCATAGAGAAAGCCAACATGGTGGTGATGTTTCTAGACAGCATAGAGAAAGCCAACATGGTGGTGATGTTTCTAGACAGCATAGAGAAAGCCAACATGGTGGTGATGTTTCTAGACAGCATAGAGAAAGCCAACATGGTGGTGATGTTTCTAGACAGCATAGAGAAAGCCAACATGGTGGTGATGTTTCTAGACAGCATAGAGAAAGCCGTCCAGCAGGCAGGTCAGGCAGGGGTGGAGGGACTAGAGGGGACAGATGAGGTCCAGCAGGGGGACAGGTGAGGTCCAGCAGGGGGACGGGGTCCAGCAGGGGGACGTGGAAGGATGCTGCAGGAGATGAAGAGACTTTCTAGGAGGAATGTTATGAATGAAAATGAACCATTGTTTGAAGTCCTATACTGTTGTTAGTACGGTTTATTACATTTTTGCGTTTTTGTTTGTCTTTTAGTTCGTTTGTTTTTGTCATAATTAAGATGTTTTTTTTAAGTAAAATAAAGGTTTTCTAAAAAAATCCATCTCTCTCGCTGTCTCCCCCACAGGGACCTGGTCCTGGTCTTCCAGTGTTCAGAGCGTCATGTGATCTGTCTGGACTGTTTCCATCGTTACTGCCAAACTCGTCTCAGTGAGAGACAGTTTGTTTCTCATCCTGTGATTGGCTACTCGCTGCCGTGTGCTGGTGAGACTCTATGATGTCATAATAACCTGTGACGTGTGAATGTGATGTCATAATAACCTGTGACGTGTGAATATGATGTCATAATAACCTGTGACATGTGAATATGATGTCATAATAACCTGTGATGTTTGTGTGTCCAGCCGGCTGCGTTGACTCTCTCATTAAAGAGTTGCATCATTTCAGGATTTTGGGAGATGATCAGGTGAGTGTTTGTCCCTCCTCTTCCTCCTCCACCAGTGTGACCATTGTAACTATTGTCACCAGTAACACCGGTAACAATGGTCACACCGGTTACAATGGTCACACCGGTTACAATGGTAACAATGGCAACAATGGTCACACCGGTTACAATGGTAACACCGGTTACAATGGCAACAATGGTCACACCGGTTACAATGGTAACACCGGTTACAATGGTAACACCGGTTACAATGGTCACACCGGTTACAATGGTAACACCGGTTACAATGGTAACAATGGTCACACCGGTTACAATGGTTACAATGGTCACACCGGTTACAATGGTTACAATGGTCACACCGGTTACAATGGTCACACCGGTTACAATGGCAACAATGGTCACACCGGTTACAATGGTCACACCGGTTACAATGGTCACACCGGTTACAATGGTTACAATGGTCACACCGGTTACAATGGTAACAATGGTAACACCGGTTACAATGGTCACACCGGTAACAATGGTAACACCGGTAACACCGGTTACAATGGCAACAATGGTAACAATGGTCACAACGGTAACACCGGTAACAATGGCAACAATGGTAACAATGGTCACAATGGTAACCCCGGTTACAATGGTCACACCGGTTACAATGGTCACACCGGTAACAATGGTAACACTGGTTACAATGGTAACACTGTTAGCCAGCTAGCTCGCTGCTTTCCCCTTGTTTCATACTCCAGTTACAGAACACAAGGTGGAATAAATATATATATATATATATATATATATATATATATATATATATATATATATATAATATGATTATTATTATTCATCTTCAGGGCAAAAAGCAGAGCATTGTTTGAGGTTCAGACTGTTCCATCTGAAACCCATGATGCAACTTGTTTCTCAGTATGGGCGGTACCAGCAGTACGGGGCGGAGGAGTGCCTGCTGCTGAACGGAGGACTGATGTGTCCGTCACCTGGCTGCGGGGCGGGGCTTATCCCACCTGACGGCAGCAGCAGGGTGCAGTGTGACAGACAGCTCGGCTGTGGCTTCGTCTTCTGCAAATACTGCAGAGAGGCATACCATGAGGGGGCGTGTCTCCCTGAACAGGCCCCGCCCACAGCTGAAACCTCTCAGGTGAGCTGACCAATCAGATAGCCTCTATGTCCTACATGATGTTACAACCTCTATGTCCTACATGATGTTACAACCTCTATGTCCTACATGATGTTATAGCCTCTACGTCCTACATGATGTTATAACCTCTATGTCCTACATTAAGGCCTTCTTGGTGGAGCAGGAGGCGTCTCTCAGAGGGAGGTGGGATCGAGCCTCCTTGCTCCTCATGCAGCAGTCGACTAAACGCTGTCCTCAGTGTTCAGTTCCTGTTGAGAGAGACGGTAATAGTTTACACCTTTTAATATGTTACCATAATGGTTCTCTTCCTCCCTTCAATAAAAACTCTTCTCACAGTTAACCACAGTATAAATGTAGAGAACGGTTTAGTTAGAACATCTACTGAACTGAAGAACATGTTAGTAAAGACCGGTTCTACATTCAGACATGTAGAGAACAGTTTAGTTAGAACATCTACTGAACTAAAGAACATGTTAGTAAAGACAGGTTCTACATTCAGACATGTAGAGAACAGTTTAGTTAGAACATCTAGGGAACTGAAGAACATGTTAGTAAAGACAGGTTCTACATTCAGACATGTAGAGAACAGTTTAGTTAGAACATCTAGGGAACTGAAGAACATGTTAGTAAAGACCGGTTCTACATTCAGACATGTAGAGAACAGTTTAGTTAGAACATCTAGGGAACTGAAGAACATGTTAGTAAAGACCGGTTCTACATTCAGACATGTAGAGAACAGTTTAGTTAGAACATCTAGGGAACTGAAGAACATGTTAGTAAAGACCGGTTCTACATTCAGACATGTAGAGAACAGTTTAGTTAGAACATCTAGGGAACTGAAGAACATGTTAGTAAAGACCGGTTCTACATTCAGACATGTAGAGAACAGTTTAGTTAGAACATCTAGGGAACTGAAGAACATGTTAGTAAAGACACGTTCTACATTCAGACATGTAGAGAACAGTTTAGTTAGAACATCTAGGGAACTGAAGAACATGTTAGTAAAGACAGGTTCTACATTCAGACATGTAGAGAACAGTTTAGTTAGAACATCTACTGAACTAAAGAACATGTTAGTAAAGACAGGTTCTACATTCAGACATGTAGAGAACAGTTTAGTTAGAACATCTAGGGAACTGAAGAACATGTTAGTAAAGACAGGTTCTACATTCAGACATGTAGAGAACAGTTTAGTTAGAACATCTAGGGAACTGAAGAACATGTTAGTAAAGACACGTTCTACATTCAGACATGTAGAGAAAAGTTTAGTTAGAACATCTACTGAACTGAAGAACATCTGTTAGTAAAGACAGGTTCTACATTCAGATAGGGAAGTGGTGTCTCAGTACTGTATGAAGTTTCACACTGTGTTGTCTCCCCCTGCAGGCGGCTGCATGCACATGCGGTGTCCTCTGTGTCGAGCCGAGTGGTGCTGGCTCTGTGGCGTCTCCTGGAACAGAGACTGTATGGGGAACCACTGGTTCGGATAGAACAGAGACTGTATGGGGAACCACTGGTTCAGATAGAACAGAGACTGTATGGGGAACCACTGGTTCAGATAGAACAGACTGTATGGGGAACCACTGGTTCAGATAGAACATACTGTATGGGGAACCTTCAGATAGAACAGACTGTATGGGGAACCACTGGTTCAGATAGAACAGACTGTATGGGGAACCACTGGTTCAGATAGAACAGACTTTATGGGGAACCACTGGTTCAGATAGAACAGACTGTATGGGGAACCTTCAGATAGAACAGACTGTATGGGGAACCACTGGTTCAGATAGAACATACTGTATGGGGAACCTTCAGATAGAACATACTGTATGGGGAACCTTCAGATAGAACATACTGTATAGGGAACCACTGGTTCAGATAGAACAGACTGTATGGGGAACCACTGGTTCAGATAGAACATACTGTATAGGGAACCACTGGTTCAGATAGAACAGACTGTATGGGGAACGTTCAGATAGAACAGACTGTATGGGGAACCACTGGTTCAGATAGAACAGACTATTTGGGGAACCTTCAGATAGAACAGACTGTATGGGGAACCACTGGTTCAGATAGAACCAATGGTTCAGATAGAACAGACTGCATGGGGAATCACTGGTCCAGATAGAACAGACTGTATGGGGAACCTTCAGATAGAACAGACTGTATGGGGAACCACTGGTTCAGATAGAACAGGCTGTATGGGGAACCTTCAGATAGAACAGACTGTATGGGGAACCACTGGTTCAGATAGAACAGACTATTTGGGGAACCTTCAGATAGAACAGACTGTATGGGGAACCACTGGTTCAGATAGAACCAATGGTTCAGATAGAACAGACTGTATGGGGAACCTTCAGATAGAACAGACTGTATGGGGAACCAGTTGTTCAGATAGAAGAGACTGTATCGGGAACCAGTTGTTCAGATAGAACAGACTGTATGGGGAACCACTGGTTCAGATAGAACAGACTGTATGGGGAACCAGTGGTTCAGATAGAACGGACTGTATGGGGAACCACTGGTTCAGATAGAACAGACTGTATGGGGAACCAGTGGTTCAGATATAACCAGTGGTTCCAGTGGTTCTTTCCTGCTCAAAGACACTCGGGCAGCTGTGAGGAGCAGCTGGGACTCAAACCACCAACATCTCTTGTCTTCTCTCCAGATGTTTGTTGTCGTGTCTAAAGCATGAATTATCATATCAGAAATATACTATCAGACTTGGAAGTTTTAAGATGAAAATGTTTGCTGTTCATTCTCCGTCTGACAATATTTGAAAATATCTATCTATTCAAATATGTATGTTTCAGATGTGTTTTGGTTAAAAGTGTATTTATCTGTAAAACAGCATGATGGGATCTTTACTTCTATATGGAATATTAATTAATGGACCCGTATTTACTTTCAGCTTCAGTTTTTAACAAATGGCCCTCAGAACTACTCATGGGATCAGTTAGAGGACGACTAGAGGATGCACAGGTGTACTTCTGAATCAGGCGTCGAGTTGTCTGATATATAAAGCAGGTCAGTGAACGCCCCTCCTGTTAATCATTAGTGGAGATTTCTTCTAAACCTGGAAGAATCATAAACAGACTGGTTTCTGTAATAATCCAGAATACTACGGAGGAATCTGATTGGCTGTTTGTGGAGGGAACCAGTGACAATGACTTCCTGTTTGATAAAGACCCGCCCCACTCTGCCTTGGATTGGCCAGTTCTCGTGGCTTTCGTTGCGTTGGTTAGGTTTGATGCGTTTAGGTAACATTGTAAATATGAAGCCGTCCAGCAGGTGGCGCTCATGTGTCTCTGTCATCCCAAAGGGGGACTGTTGGTTTTATATATTAAAAGTTTATAAAACAGTTTCGTTGGTTTCATTTATTCTTCCTGTTTCATGTAAAAAGTCTGTTTTGATCAACCTGAGATCGGGACCTGGACCTGGACCCTCCACCCACTGATAACATGAACCATAAACCTTCAGCCCTGGTACACGTCACGTCAGCTGACTTTATGGTGTTGTTTTGAATTCAGACGGATCCAGATCAGCTCAGTCCTTCAGGATCATGCAGTGAAGACCAGGCCATCCTAGCTGAGTTCAGTTCTTTATCCAGGTTCGAGGGCTGAAGATACACAATCTTGAAACAATTCTGACTGGTCCAGCAAGTTTCAGGAAGTCTATCTGGGTACAATAAGTCCATCAAGTCCTCACAGTCCAACAGACTTCAGGAGGTCCAGCAGGTTTCTGGAGGTCTGGCAGGTTTAACAAATTCGGACCTGTTAGCTCAACAGAACCAGGATGAAGAGGGGACCCCGGGCCGGTCTGACAGGTCTGCTGAATCCTGGACTGGAGGTGGAGATGACAGGACGCACCAACACAATCCAGGTGAGTCTGAGCCAGAGCCAGGTCCACCCTCAGTCTGAGAGTTTATTTCAGTCAGCTTGGATTCCTAGACGGGTGGAGCTTAACTCATGATAATAAACTTTAAATAACATAGTAAAACAGAAAGATACCACTTCAAACTAAGGCAGCGTGTCTTCAGGTCCCGGGGTGTCCTCAGGTCTCTGTGTATCCTCAGGTCTCTGGGTGTCCTCAGGTCTCTGTCTGTCTTCAGGTCTCTGTCTGTCCTCAGGTCTTGGGGTGTCTTCAGGTCTCTGTCCTGAGGTCACTGTCTTCAGGTCTCTGTCCTGAGGTCTCTGGGTGTCTTCAGGTCTCTGTCTGTCTTCAGGTCCCGGGGTGTCCTCAGGTCTCTGTCTTCAGGTCTCTGTCTGTCTTCAGGTCTCTGTCTGTCCTCAGGTCTCTGGGTGTCTTCAGGTCTCTGTCCTGAGGTCTCTGGGTGTCTTCAGGTCTCTGTCTGTCTTCAGGTCTCTGTCTGTCTTCAGGTCCCGGGGTGTCCTCAGGTCTCTGTCCTCAGGTCTCTGTCTGTCCTCAGGTCTCTGTCTGTCCTCAGGTCTCTGGGTGTCTTCAGGTCTCTGTTCTGAGGTCTCTGGGTGTCTTCAGGTCTCTGTCTGTCTTCAGGTCTCGGGGTGTCCTCAGGTCTCTGTCTGTCTTCAGGTCTCTGTCCTGAGGTCTCTGTCTGTCTTCAGGTCTCTGTCTGTCTTCAGGTCTCGGGGTGTCCTCAGGTCTCTGTCTGTCTTCAGGTCTCTGTCCTGAGGTCTCTGTCTGTCTTCAGGTCTCTGTCCTGAGGTCTCTGGGTGTCTTCAGGTCTCTGTCCTGAGGTCTCTGGGTGTCTTCAGGTCTCTGTCCTGAGGTCTCTGGGTGTCTTCAGGTCTCTGTCCTGAGGTCTCTGGGTGTCTTCAGGTCTCTGTCTGTCTTCAGGTCTCGGGGTGTCCTCAGGTCTCTGTCTGTCTTCAGGTCTCTGTCCTGAGGTCTCTGGGTGTCTTCAGGTCTCTGTCCTGAGGTCTCTGGGTGTCTTCAGGTCTCTGTCTGTCTTTAGGTCTCGAGGTGTCCTCAGGTCTCTGTCTGTCTTCAGGTCTCTGTCCTGAGGTCTCTGGGTGTCTTCAGGTCTCTGTCCTGAGGTCTCTGTCTGTCTTCAGGTCTCTGTCTGTCTTTAGGTCTCGAGGTGTCCTCAGGTCTCTGTCTGTCTTTAGGTCTCTGTCTTTAGGTCTCTGTCCTGAGGTCTCTGTCTGTCCTCAGGTCTCAGGGTGTCTTCAGGTCTCTGTGTGCTCTGGTCTCTGTGTGTCCACAGGTCTCTGTCGGGTCTCGGGGTGTCCTCAGGTCTCGGGGTGTCCTCATGTCTTCAGGTCTCAGGGTGTCTTCTGGTCTCAGGGTGTCCTCATGTCTTCAAGTCTCAGGGTGTCTTCAGGTCTCATGGTGTCTTCAGGTCTCAGGGTGTCTTCAGGTCTCAGGTTGTCCTCATGTCTTCAGGTCTCAGGGTACTCTCAGGTCTCAGGGTGTCCTCATGTCTTCAGGTCTCAGGGTGTCTTCAGGTCTCAGGGTGTCTTCTGGTCTCAGGGTGTCTTCTGGTCTCAGGGTGTCTTCAGGTCTCAGGGTGTCTTCAGGTCTCAGGTTGTCCTCATGTCTTCAGGTCTCAGGGTACTCTCAGGTCTCAGGGTGTCCTCATGTCTTCAGGTCTCAGGGTGTCTTCAGGTCTCATGGTGTCTTCAGGTCTCAGGGTACTCTCAGGTCTCAGGGTGTCCTCATGTCTTCAGGTCTCAGGGTGTCTTCTGGTCTCAGGGTGTCCTCATGTCTTCAAGTCTCATGGTGTCTTCAGGTCTCAGGGTACTCTCAGGTCTCAGGGTGTCCTCATGTCTTCAGGTCTCAGGGTGTCTTCAGGTCTCAGGGTGTCCTCATGTCTTCAAGTCTCAGGGTGTCTTCAGGTCTCAGGGTGTACTCAGGTCTCAGGGTGTCTTCAGGTCTCAGGGTGTCCTCATGTCTTCAGGTCTCAGGGTGTCATCAGGTCTCAGGTTGTCCTAATGTCTTCAGGTATCAGGGTGTCATCATGTCTTCAGGTCTCAGGGTGTCCTCATGTCTTCAGGTCTCAGGGTGTCCTCAGGGGACCAGGTCCCCCGTATCAGCAGCAGTGAAGGCTGCAGCTCGCTGGGCGTCGTTCTCCTGCCACCGCTGGAAGCAGAGAAGAGGAAAACTGAAAGGTGACTCAGACACGGAGTCCATGTGTTATTTGAGATATGGATTTATTAAAATGATATCATCAATAATTCATGTTCAGGGGTTCAGTTGGAGATGAAGTACAGAGGTCTGGCTGAGGATGACGAAGGTGATGAAGAGCAGAGGGATGAAACTGACGCAACTGATAAAAACCAACTGAATAAAAAACTGCTGAATCACTTTCGACTACTGGCTGCTACCAACCAGGACTCTGACCAGGTAACACTAACCAGGTAACTCTGACCAGGTAACACTAACCAGGTAACTCTGACCAGCTAACACTGACCAGGTAACTCTGACCAGGTAACACTAACCAGATAACTCTGACCAGGTAACACTAACCAGGTAACACTGACCAGGTAACACTGACCAGGTAACTCTGACCAGGTAACTCTGACCAGCTAACACTGACCAGGTAACTCTGACCAGGTAACACTAACCAGGTAACTCTGACTAGGTCACTCTGACCAGGTAACACTAAGCAGGTAACTCTGACTAGGTAATACTAACCAGGTAACTCTGACCAGGTAACACTAACCAGGTAACTCTGACCAGGTAACTCTGACCAAGTAACTCTCACCAAGTAACTCTGACCAGGTAACACTAACCAGGTAACTCTGACTAGGTAACTCTGACCAGGTAACACTAACCAGGTAACTCTGACCAGGTAACACTAACCAGGTAACTCTGACCAGGTAACACTAACCAGGTAACTCTCACCAAGTAACACTAACCAGGTAACTCTGACCAGGTAACTCTGACTAGGTAACTCTGACTAGGTAACTCTGACCAGGTAACTCTGACCAGTTAACTCTGACTAGGTAACTCTGACCAGGTAACACTAACCAGGTAACTCTGACCAGCTAACACTAACCAGGTAACCCTAACCCAGGTAACTCTGACCAGGTGTGTGTGTGTGTGTGTGTGTGTGTGTGTGTGTGTGTGTGTGTGTGTGTGTGTGTGTCTTTGGTTGTCTTTGTGTCTTGTGTGTCTTTGTGTGTTGTGTGCAGGTGGACCTTGACTTTCTGGATGAGGTGATCTCAGAGGGAGCCGATCCAAACAGCTCAGACAGATATGGACAGACCATCCTGCATGAGGTCCACAGTTATGAAGCAGTTACACAACAGAACCAACACTGAATGCATCTTAGCCGCACAACAACAACATAACTTTAACAACACTCACATGCGGTTCTACTGGTGTGAGTGAACCCTGTAAGAGGGTTCCTGAATGCAGTCACACTTCAAGACCTTTCATCTGAAAGACTTCAGAGTTAGACTTGTGTGATGAAGTTAGTTTCCTGTTGGTCTCCAGTGTAACATGTTGGCAACACGTATGTGTGTGTGATGGGAACATGTTGACAACACGTATGTGTGTGATGGGAACATGTTGGCAACACGTATGTGTGTGATGGGAACATGTTGACAACACGTATGTGTGTGATGGGAACATGTTGGCAACACGTATGTGTGTGTGATGGGAACATGTTGACAACACGTATGTGTGTGATGGGAACATGTTGGCAACACGTATGTGTGTGTGATGGGAACATGTTGGCAACACGTATGTGTGTGATGGGAACATGTTGGCAACACGTATGTGTGTGATGGGAACATGTTGGCAACACGTATGTGTGTGATGGGAACATGTTGGCAACACGTATGTGTGTGATGGGAACATGTTGGCAACACGTATGTGTGTGATGGGAACATGTTGACAACACGTATGTGTGTGATGGGAACATGTTGACAACACGTATGTGTGTGATGGGAACATGTTGACAACACGTATGTGTGTGATGGGAACATGTTGGCAACACGTATGTGTGTGATGGGAACATGTTGACAACACGTATGTGTGTGATGGGAACATGTTGGCAACACGTATGTGTGTGATGGGAACATGTTGGCAACACGTATGTGTGTGATGGGAACATGTTGACAACACGTATGTGTGTGATGGGAACATGTTGACAACACGTATGTGTGTGATGGGAACATGTTGGCAACACGTATGTGTGTGATGGGAACATGTTGGCAACACGTATGTGTGTGATGGGAACATGTTGACAACACGTATGTGTGTGATGGGAACATGTTGACAACACGTATGTGTGTGATGGGAACATGTTGGCAACACGTATGTGTGTGATGGGAACATGTTGGCAACACGTATGTGTGTGATGGGAACATGTTGGCAACACGTATGTGTGTGATGGGAACATGTTGGCAACACGTATGTGTGTGATGGGAACATGTTGGCAACACGTATGTGTGTGATGGGAACATGTTGACAACACGTATGTGTGTGTGTAGATCTCCAGGGCTTGGAGTGTGGATGTCATGCGGTTCTTTTTGGACCGGGGTTCAGACCTCCTCCTCCCAGATCAGTTTGGAGTCACGGCTCTTCACGTGGCCTCGGCACTGGACTACCAGGACATGGTTCAGCTCCTGCTGGACCGGAAAGGTCTGTGTGGACTAATCCTGTACAAAGACAAGAGACTTCAAGGGGGTCCAAGATATTTTCTGGTTATCTAGTTTAACTAACAACCAGCTCCTCTTAATGGTCCTACTGGTTATCTGGTTTAACTAACAACCAGCTCCTCTTAATGGTCTTCCCTGTAAATCGAGTTTATGGATTTATCAGATTTATGGATCCTGATTAGTGCGCGCGTGTGTGTGCGCATGTGTGTGTGTGTGCGTGTGTGTGTGTGTGTGCGTCCGTGTCTGTGTGCGTGTCTGTGTGTGTGTGTCCGTGTCCGTGTGTGCGTGTGTGCGTGTGCGTGTGTGCGTGTGCGTGTGTGTGTGTGTCCGTGTGTGTGTGTGTCCGTGTGTGTGTGTGTGCGTGTGTGTCCGTGTGTGTGTGTGTGTGTGTGTGTGTGCGTGTGTGTCCGTGTGTGTGTCCTCAGCTGATCCAGAGGCTCTAACCTTCCTGGACCAGCAGACTCCTCTTCACTACGCTGCCAAGAACGACGCTGTGACTTCCATCAGACTGCTGCTGCAGACCGGAGCCTCCATCAGCTGCACCGACTACAAGGGAAGAACCCCACTGCAGCTCGCCGCCAACATGGGTACTACTGACACTACTTTGTTTGTTTATTTGTTATTTTGGTGCAGTAAGTGGTTAGAGCAGTTGCTCGGGGGCACTTCCATGACCGTCTAGGTGATTTTCAGCTTGCTGAAGGTTAACCAGGTTACTGGGTTTGTGCTTAATTCATCCTGCCACTAACCTGCATGAAGACTAGGGATGAGTTACTCAGCTAGACCTGGTTAGGCAGTTAGTCAGAGGAGTTGGGTTCCTTATTTAAAAACAGTCTGTTGACCATTTTGTTGGGAAAAGCTTGGTACTAGTTGGTTGGTTGCAGTTGAGCTGATGAGATGGCTTCCATCGAAGACTTTTTCCTGTCTCCAGATGAGGACTTGCTTAATTCTTACAAAAAGGATCAGCTCAGGCAGATAGCGGACCACTACCGTATTGAGATTTCTAAAAAGTTGAATAAGGAGGAAGTGTTGGCCACCTTGAAGACAAGATGGCTCCCGTTGTGACTGGACTTGGCGTTGGTTTGACGTTCGAGCAACAACGACAACTCATGCAAGAGTTAAGTTAAGAGTTAATAAGAATGCTGTGGAGTTAGCACGGTTACGACAAGAGGCACATCTTCAGGAGGCTGAGTTAGCCCATGTTCAGGAACATAAGAAAGCTGTGGAGTTAGAAAAATTAAGACAAGAGGCACATCTTCACGAGGCTAAGTTAAAGCAGGAAGCACATCTTCGGGAGGCTGAATTAGCCCATGTTCAGATGAAACAACAGTTAGAGTTGGAGCAAGGCTGCGTTCTTTCCCCTCTGCTCTTCTCGCTGTACACCAACAGCTGCACCTCCAGTCACCAGTCCGTCAAGCTCCTGAAGTTCACTGAAGACACCACCCTCATTGGACTCATCTCTGGTGGGTCCGCCTACAGGTGGGAGACTGACCACCTGGTGACCTGGTGCAGCCAGAACCACCTGGAGCTCAACGCTCTGAAGACAGTGGAGATGGTTGTGGACTTCAGAAAGAACGCAGCCCCACCCGCCCCCATCACCCTGTGTGACTCCCCTCTCACCCTGTGTGACTCCCTCTCACCCTGTGTGACTCCCCTCTCATCCTGTGTGACTCCCCCGTCGACACTGTGGAGTCCTTCCTCTTCCTGGGCTCCATCATTTCCCAGGACCTCAAGTGGGAACTGAACATCAGCTCCATCGCCAAGAAGGCCCAGCAGAGGATGTTCTTCCTGAGGCAGCTGAAGAAGTTCAACCTGCCGATGAAAATGATGATGCACTTCTACACTGCCATCGTTGAGTCCATCCTCTGCTCCTCCATCACCGTCTGGCACACCGCAGCCACTGCCAAGGACAAGGCCAGGCTGCAGCGCATCATCCGCTCTGCTGAGAGGTGATTGGCTGTAATCTGCCATCCCTCCAGCACTTGTTCGCCTCCAGGACTCTGAGGCGAGCCAGGAAGATTGCAGCTGACCCCTCTCACCCTGGACATATCCTGTTGGAGTCCCTCCCCTCTGGCAGGAGGCTGAGGTCCATCAGCACCAAGACCTCACGCCACACAAACAGTTTCTTCCCGTCGGCAGTCGGGCTCATCAATGGGGCTCGGGTCCCCCACTGACTGTCTCTGTCACCCCCAGTTATTTTAATTTTTAATTTTAATTTTTAATTTTTAATTTTAATTTTTAATTTTTATTTTTATTCTTTTAATTTTAATTTTAATTTGTTCTCTTCTTTCTTTCTCTTTACCGTTCACTCCTCTGCACACCTCATATTTAAACACTCGTCACTTTAACATACACTTTAACTTAAATACACATGTCACTTTAACGTACATTAACATTAACGTATCTGTTGACTGAGCACTTTCTTATCTTACACTTATTTTAATACCAATTGCACTGTTGTTATCGTTGATTGTTGTTTGTCTCGTCTAACGTCCCATGTCCACGTCCAATGTATGCACCTTCCGCCTCAAAAAAATTCCTCGTTTGTGTGAAAACATTCCTGGCTAATAAACGGTTTCTGATTCTGATTCAGATTCTTCTGATAAGCTGGAGCTTATAAGTGAAGGGAAAATTAAGGCTGACCCGCCCAAGGGAGAGCTGGGGTTATCATTTGATGTTTCTGTTAACTTAAGGTTGGTTCCAAAGTTTAATGAAGGGGACCCTGACATCTTCTTTGTTTTGTTCGAACGCTTAGCAGATGCTCGGAAGTGGTCAGATGCTGAGCGTACTCTCTTGTTGCAGTGTGTGCTCACTGGCAAGGCCCAGGAGGCTTTTTCAGCCTTGAGTGTTGCTGATGGTGGTAGCTATCAGCTGGTTAAGGCTGCTGTGCTTAGGATATATGAATTGATACCAGAAGCTTATTGCCTGCGGTTCAGGTCACTCAAAAAAGAGAAGAAGTCTCACGTAGAGTTTGCTCGTGATTTAACAACTCATTTTAATCGCTGGTGTGCTGCTTCAAAGGTAGATACAAGGGAGGACCTTGAAGAGTTGATCTTGCTTGAACAGTTAAAACATGCTCTGCCTGACCGTGTGGTTACCTATATTCAGGAGAAGGAGGTAAGCAAGATTACAGGTGCGGCTAGATTGGCAGATGAGTTTGTGTTAACGCATAAAGGGTTTTTTGGGGAAAGCCGTGGTCATGGAGCGCTTGAGGTCCATGAGAGTATGGGGGAAGTTAACGCCAGTAAGTTTTGTTCAGAAGGGGCAAATACTTTATCAGCTAATGCAGACCAGGGGTTACGGGCAAGAATGGACCCCAGTCGGGTCTGTAACTATTGTTTTGGCAAGGGTCACTGGCGAAATGAGTGTCCAGTGTTAAAAAAAAAAGGTTAGAACCTGGGTTTTTACCTGCAAAACCATGCGGGGCTGTTGTGTCCTTGCATGGGGAAGAAAGAGATCATGCCATTGCTGCCGTGCGGGCACACACAAAGCCTTCTTCGAAACAGTCAGTGAAGAAGCCAGGTTTGGATCAAAAGCTGACAGGTTCCTCAGCTCATCAGGGGTTTGACCTTGGTTATGCTGCATTTGTGTCAGACGGTTATGTTTCACTGGTAGGAAGTGAGACAAAAGTACCAGTTAAGATGTTAAGATGTTAAGAGATTCTGGGGCTCTAGAGTCATTTATTTTGGAGTCGGTGCTGAATTTCTCTGCGGAGACAGACACTGGTTCGAGTACTGCGTCCCAAGGGATGGGGTTGACAGTCTTTTCGGCACCAAAGCATCATTTGACGTTGGTCTCAAATCTGGTGCAAGGTGATGTGGTCATGGGAGTGAGACCTTCGCTGCCTATGGGGGGAGTGCAGGTCATCTTAGGGAATGACCTGGCTGGGAGTCGGGTGTGGCCTGACGTGTCGGTGAGGACTCTACCCTCCCAGGTAGGGTCACAGAACACCATGACGCCTTCTGCAGCGCATCCTTCCTGTGCTGTGACACGGGCTAGTGGGACCAGGGGTGAGTCCAGTTATGTGACGTCAGGAAAGACAAAGCTGTTTGTGTTTCCTGTGCCTGTTTTCCCAGTGCCAGTCTCTTGCAGGGATCTGAACGTGACAGGAAAAACCGCAGCCCAGGCTGCCAAGCAGCTGAAAAAGGAGTCCCAAGAAGGGAAGAATCCATTCCCGCTGAAGAAGGATGGTGCGGGCATGAGGAGAATGGGTTGCAAACCGGACAGCGAAGGCTTTAGGCCCCCTGGAGAATGCCGCCACCCCACCGACCGGTGGCCTATGGGCAGGCGACCCCCGCGTCGTTTTGAGAGGCCTGCTGGTGATGCCGGGAAAATCTCCTGCGGGGATGACCGCAATCTTAAGGGTGGGGGTGTGACGACCCTCCCACTCTGCACCTGGGACCCTGGGTGAAGAATGGCTTCCTGGTGGGAGGAGCTGGGACAGGCCACCTCCGGGAGGGCTTAAAAGTCGGCACAAATGGGAGTGTCACTCTCTCTTCTCTCTTTTCTCTCTCTTCTCTCTCTCACGCAGCAGGAGCTGCTGTAGCAGCCCGGTCGTGTGTTGGTTGCATGTTTTGTCTTCATTAAATGTTTGGACATACAATAAACTAGGTTTTTGTTGGGAGATCAAGTGGTGGTCTCCCTTTTTTGTTACCAGCCTCGAGCCAGGTTGTAACACTATTGACTGAGTACTGACTCTACTGACACTACTGACTACTGACTCTACTGACACTACTGAGTCTACTGAGTACTGACTCTACTGAGTACTGACTCTACTGAGTACTGACTCTACTGACACTACTGAGTCTACTGAGTACTGACTCTACTGACTACTGACTCTACTGACTACTGACTCTACTGACACTACTGACTACTGACTCTACTGACACTACTGAGTACTGACTCTACTGACTAATGACTCTACTGACTCTACTGACACTACTGACTACTGACTCTACTGACACTACTGACTCTACTGAGTACTGACTCTACTGAGTACTGACTCTACTGACACTACTGACTACTGACTCTACTGACTCTACTGACTCTACTGACTCTACTGACTCTACTGACACTACTGACTCTACTGAGTACTGACTCTACTGAGTACTGACTCTACTGACACTACTGAGTCTACTGACTACTGACTCTACTGACTACTGACTCTACTGACTAATGACTCTACTGACTCTACTGACTCTACTGACTACTGACACTACTGACTCTACTGAGTACTGACTCTACTGACTCTACTGACTACTGACTCTACTGACTACTGACACTACTGACTCTACTGACTCTACTGACTACTGACTCTACTGACTACTGACTCTACTGACTCTACTGAGTAGTGACTCTACTGACACTACTGACTACTGACTCTACTGACTCTACTGACTACTGACTCTACTGACTCTACTGACTACTGACTCTACTGACACTACTGACTCTACTGAGTACTGACTCTACTGACTCTACTGAGTACTGACTCTACTGACACTACTGACTACTGACTCTACTGACACTACTGACTCTACTGAGTACTGACTCTACTGACTACTGACTCTACTGAGTACTGACTCTACTGACACTACTGAGTCTACTGACTACTGACTCTACTGACTACTGACTCTACTGACTAATGACTCTACTGACTCTACTGACTACTGACACTACTGACTCTACTGACTCTACTGAGTACTGACTCTACTGACTCTACTGAGTACTGACTCTACTGACACTACTGACTACTGACTCTACTGACTCTACTGACTACTGACTCTACTGACTCTACTGACTCTACTGAGTACTGACTCTACTGACTCTACTGACTACTGACTCTACTGACTCTACTGAGTACTGACTCTACTGACACTACTGACT
The DNA here is from genome assembly GCA_038501785.1 of Myoxocephalus aenaeus. NCBI lineage: Eukaryota > Metazoa > Chordata > Actinopteri > Perciformes > Cottidae > Myoxocephalus > Myoxocephalus aenaeus. The sequence continues at coordinate 140,956 of JBAMJR010000081.1, forward strand.
ACTGACTCTACTGACTCTACTGACTACTGACTCTACTGACTCTACTGAGTCTACTGAGTACTGACTCTACTGACTACTGACTCTACTGACTAATGACTCTACTGACACTACTGACTACTGACACTACTGAGTACTGACTCTCCTGACTCTACTGACTCTCCTGACTCTACTGAGTACTGACTCTACTGAGTACTGACTCTACTGACTCTACTGACTACTGACTCTACTGAGTACTGACTCTACTGACTACTGACTCTACTGACTACTGAGTACTGACTCTACTGAGTACTGACTCTACTGACACTACTGACTACTGAGTACTGACTCCTGACTCTACTGACTACTGACTCTACTGACTCTACTGAGTACTGACTCTACTGACTACTGACTACTGACACTACTGAGTACTGACACTACTGACTACTGACTCTACTGACACTACTGACACTACTGACTACTGACTCTACTGACACTACTGACACTACTGACACTACTGACTACTGACTCTACTGAGTACTGACACTACTGACTACTGACTCTACTGACACTACTGACACTACTGACTACTGACTCTACTGAGTACTGACTCTACTGACTCTACTGAGTACTGACTCTACTGACTCTACTGAGTACTGACTCTACTGACACTACTGACTACTGAGTACTGACTCCTGACTCCTGACTCTACTGACTACTGACTCTACTGACTCTACTGAGTACTGACTCTACTGACACTACTGAGTACTGACACTACTGAGTACTGACTCTACTGACTCTACTGACTCTACTGACTACTGACTCTACTGACTCTACTGAGTACTGACTCTACTGACTCTACTGAGTACTGACTCTACTGAGTATTGACTCTACTGACTACTTGCAGTACTGACATGAGTACCGTGTGGTACTTGCAGTACTGACATGAGTACTGTGTGGTACTTGCAGAGCGCAGTGAAGCAGCCCGGGTGCTGTTGGAGCTCGGTGCGGAGGCGGGGAAGATGGACTCTGACGGACAGCTCTGTATAACTGCTCTTATTGGCCGGATGAGTCCAGTGGTAAAGATATGGCAGATCACAGGGCTGTGATTGGTCCAGAGTCAGAATCAAGTTCAACATATTGTTGTTTCTCTAGTTCCTTGATGACGTCACATTGTAAATCAGATCATGTACTTGTCTGTGGTGTTCAGGCCCTGCTGGCGCTCAGTCAGTTCCATGTGACGGACAACATGACCCGACAGCAGTACTACTACCTGAACCTGCTGGAACCAGAAACACAAGGTAAGGTAAAGCAACCACAGTACTGCAGTACTCCTACTACTGAAACCTGCTGGAACTGAAACCACTTCTCAAATCAGAAACCCACAAAATGATAACGCTGCACTACGACTGCAATATAACAGACAATACTACTATCATAGTGTTACAGACAATACTACGACCCATGATGCATTGCTGTCTCACACACCTTCCTGTCTGTTGTGTTTTGTAGAAGCAGCCGTCGGTGAGCCGACGTCTCCAGTGAGTTCACTTCCCTGTAGTCTAACTGGATATACAGGACTGTCTCAGAAAATTAGAATATTGTGATAAAGTTCTTTATTTTCTGTAATGCAATTTAAAAAAACAAAAATGTCATGCATTCTGGATTCATTACAAATCAACTGAAATATTGCAAGCCTTTTATTCTATTAATATTGCTGATTATGGCTTACAGCTTAAGAAAACTCAAAGCAAGTGTTGTATTTCATTTGGAAGTCAAGGCGCCAGAGTCTGGAGAAAGGCTGGAGAGGAGCAACATCCAAGTTGCTTGAAATCCAGTGTGAAGTTCCCAGTCAGTGATGGTTTGGGGAGCCATGTCAGCTGCTGGTGTTGGTCCACTGTGTTTCATCAAGTCCAGAGTAAATGCAAGGATTCCCAACCAAGTACTGAGTGCATTAATGGACATTTTCTAATGTTTGATTTTGTTTTGCTGTTATCAATCTTTTTTTTTACTTGGTCTGAGGAAATATTCTAATATTTAGAGATAGGATATTTGAGTTTTCTTAAGCTGTAAGCCATAATCAGCAATATTAATAGAATAAAAGGCTTGCAATATTTCAGTTGATTTGTAATGAATCCAGAATGCATGACATTTTTGTTTTTTTAATTGCATTACAGAAAATAAAGAACTTTATCACAATATTCTAATTTTCTGAGACAGTCCTGTATATATATATAAATATAACACAGTTTACAGTACATTTAATTTTGTACAGAATACAGTAGATTGTGTACTGTAAACAGCTCTCTCTCTCTCTCTCTCTCTCTCTCTCTCTCTCTCTCTCTCTCTCTCTCTCTCTCTCTCACACTCACACACACACACACACACACACACACACACACACAGCTGGAGGTGGTGGTGCATCATGGGAAACTGGACCTCATCATGAATCCAGTGTTTCTTAAACTGATCCAGGTCAAATGGAAACTGTACGGCAGGTAAATGTCTCTCAGGTTCAAGGTCACTGCTCTACCTGTCTGTCTGTATCTCTCTACCTGTCTGTCTGTATCTCTCTGCCTGTCTCTCTCAACCTATCTGTCTCTACCTGTCTGTCTCTCTCAACCTATCTGTCTCTACCTGTCTGTCTCTCTCAACCTGTCTGTCTCTCTCAGGTTCAAGGTCACTGCTCAACCTGTCTGTCTCTCTACCTCTCTGTCTGTCTCTACCTCTCTGTCTGTCTCTACCTCTCTACCTGTCTGTCTGTATCTCTCTACCTGTCTGTCTGTATCTCTCTACCTCTCTGTCTGTCTCTACCTCTCTGTCTGTCTCTACCTCTCTGTCTGTCTCTACCTCTCTGTCTGTCTCTACCTCTCTGTCTGTCTCTCTCTACCTCTCTGTCTGTCTCTACCTCTCTGTCTGTCTCTACCTCTCTGTCTGTCTCTCTCTACCTCTCTGTCTGTCTCTACCTCTCTGTCTGTCTCTACCTCTCTGTCTGTCTCTACCTCTCTGTCTGTCTCTCTCTACCTCTCTGTCTGTCTCTACCTCTCTGTCTGTCTCTACCTGTCTGTCTGTCTCTCTCTACCTCTCTGTCTGTCTCTACCTGTCTGTCTCTCTCTACCTCTCTGTCTGTCTCTACCTGTCTGTCTCTCTCTACCTCTCTGTCTGTCTCTCTCTACCTCTCTGTCTGTCTCTACCTGTCTGTCTCTCTCTACCTCTCTGTCTCTCTCTACCTCTCTGTCTCTCTCTACCTCTCTGTCTCTCTCTACCTCTCTGTCTGTCTCTACCTCTCTGTCTGTCTCTACCTGTCTGTCTCTCTCTACCTCTCTGTCTCTCTCTACCTGTCTGTCTCTCTCTACCTCTCTGTCTGTCTCTACCTCTCTGTCTGTCTCTACCTCTCTGTCTCTCTCTACCTGTCTGTCTCTCTCTACCTGTCTGTCTCTCTCTACCTCTCTGTCTGTCTCTGCCTCTCTGTCTGTCTCTACCTCTCTGTCTGTCTCTACCTCTCTGTCTGTCTCTACCTCTCTGTCTCTCTCTACCTCTCTGTCTGTCTCTACCTGTCTGTCTCTCTCTACCTCTCTGTCTGTCTCTACCTCTCTGTCTGTCTCTACCTCTCTGTCTGTCTCTACCTCTCTGTCTGTCTCTACCTGTCTGTCTCTCTCTACCTCTCTGTCTGTCTCTACCTCTCTGTCTGTCTCTACCTCTCTGTCTGTCTCTCTCTGCCTGTCTGTCTGTCTCTCTCAGGTTCAAGGTCACTGCTCTACCTGTCTGTCTCTCTCAACCTGTCTGTCTGTCCATCTGTCTACCAGGTTAGGGGCGTGGCTTCTTCTCATCCTCAACTTCCTGTTCAACGTATCGTGGACAACATTTGCCATTTCCATCTCTGCATACCGGGACTCATCTCGCTACATCCTCCCCCAGGTGACCTGTCTGTCTGTCTCTCCACCTGTCTGTATGTCTCTCCACCTGTCTGTATGTCTCTCCACCTGTCTGTCTGTACTTGTCTCTACCTGTCTGTCTGTACTTGTCTCCACCTGTCTGTCTGTACTTGTCTCCACCTGTCTGTCTCTACTTGTATCCACCTGTCTGTCTGTACTTGTCTCCAGCTGTCTGTCTGTCTGTACTTGTCTCCACCTGTCTGTCTGTACTTGTCTCCTGCACCTGTCTGTCTGTACTTGTCTCCTGTACCTGTCTGTCTGTACTTGTCTCCACCTGTCTGTACTTGTCTCCACCTGTCTGTCTGTACTTGTCTCCACCTGTCTGTCTGTACTTGTCTCCTGTACCTGTCTGTCTGTACTTGTCTCCACCTGTCTGTCTGTACTTGTCTCCTGCACCTGTCTGTCTGTACTTGTCTCCACCTGTCTGTCTGTACTTGTCTCCACCTGTCTGTCTCTACTTGTATCCACCTGTCTGTCTGTACTTGTCTCCAGCTGTCTGTCTGTCTGTACTTGTCTCCACCTGTCTGTCTGTACTTGTCTCCTGCACCTGTCTGTCTGTACTTGTCTCCTGCACCTGTCTGTCTGTACTTGTCTCCTGCACCTGTCTGTCTGTACTTGTATCCACCTGTCTGTACTTGTCTCCACCTGTCTGTCTGTACTTGTCTCCACCTGTCTGTCTGTACTTGTCTCCACCTGTCTGTCTGTACTTGTCTCCTGTACCTGTCTGTCTGTACTTGTCTCCACCTGTCTGTCTGTACTTGTCTCCTGCACCTGTCTGTCTGTACTTGTCTCCACCTGTCTGTCTGTCTGTACTTGTCTCCTGTACCTGTCTGTCTGTACTTGTCTCCTGTACCTGTCTGTCTGTACTTGTCTCCTGCACCTGTCTGTCTGTACTTGTCTCCACCTGTCTGTCTGTCTGTACTTGTCTCCACCTGTCTGTCTGTACTTGTCTCCTGTACCTGTCTGTCTGTACTTGTCTCCTCCACCTGTCTGTCTGTACTTGTCTCCTGCACCTGTCTGTCTGTACTTGTCTCCACCTGTCTGTCTGTACTTGTCTCCTGCACCTGTCTGTCTGTACTTGTCTCCACATGTCTGTCTGTACTTGTCTCCACATGTCTGTCTGTACTTGTCTCCTGTACCTGTCTGTCTGTACTTGTCTCCTGCACCTGTCTGTCTGTACTTGTCTCCTCCACCTGTCTGTCTGTACTTGTCTCCTCCACCTGTCTGTCTGTACTTGTCTCCACATGTCTGTCTGTACTTGTCTCCTCCACCTGTCTGTCTGTACTTGTCTCCTCCACCTGTCTGTCTGTACTTGTCTCCACCTGTCTGTCTGTACTTGTCTCCTGCACCTGTCTGTCTGTACTTGTCTCCTGTACCTGTCTGTCTGTACTTGTCTCCTGTACCTGTCTGTCTGTACTTGTCTCCTCCACCTGTCTGTCTGTACTTGTCTCCTCCACCTGTCTGTCTGTACTTGTCTCCTCCACCTGTCTGTCTGTACTTGTCTCCACATGTCTGTCTGTACTTGTCTCCTGCACCTGTCTGTCTGTACTTGTCTCCTGCACCTGTCTGTCTGTACTTGTCTCCTCCACCTGTCTGTCTGTACTTGTCTCCTGCACCTGTCTGTCTGTACTTGTCTCCACCTGTCTGTCTGTACTTGTCTCCTGCACCTGTCTGTCTGTACTTGTCTCCACATGTCTGTCTGTACTTGTCTCCACATGTCTGTCTGTACTTGTCTCCTGTACCTGTCTGTCTGTACTTGTCTCCTGCACCTGTCTGTCTGTACTTGTCTCCTCCACCTGTCTGTCTGTACTTGTCTCCTCCACCTGTCTGTCTGTACTTGTCTCCACATGTCTGTCTGTACTTGTCTCCTCCACCTGTCTGTCTGTACTTGTCTCCTCCACCTGTCTGTCTGTACTTGTCTCCTGCACCTGTCTGTCTGTACTTGTCTCCTGTACCTGTCTGTCTGTACTTGTCTCCTGTACCTGTCTGTCTGTACTTGTCTCCACATATCTGTCTGTACTTGTCTCCTGCACCTGTCTGTCTGTACTTGTCGCCACATGTCTGTCTGTACTTGTCTCCTGTACCTGTCTGTCTGTACTTGTCTCCTGTACCTCTCTGTCTGTACTTGTCTCCACCTGTCTGTCTGTACTTGTCTCCTGTACCTGTCTGTCTGTACTTGTCTCCTGCACCTGTCTGTCTGTACTTGTCTCCTGTACCTCTCTGTCTGTACTTGTCTCCACCTGTCTGTCTGTACCTGTCTGTCTGTACTTGTCTCCTGTACCTGTCTGTCTGTACTTGTGTCCTGTACCTGTCTGTCTGTACTTGTCTCCTGTACCTGTCTGTCTGTACTTGTCTCCTGTACCTGTCTGTCTGTACTTGTCTCCTGTACCTGTCTGTCTGTACTTGTGTCCTGTACCTGTCTGTCTGTACTTGTCTCCTGTACTTGTCTCCTCCACCTGTCTGTCTGTACTTGTCTCTACCTGTCTGTCTCTCTCTACCTCTCTGTCTGTCTCTACCTCTCTGTCTGTCTCTACCTCTCTGTCTGTCTCTACCTCTCTGTCTGTCTCTACCTCTCTGTCTGTCTCTACCTGTCTGTCTCTCTCTACCTCTCTGTCTGTCTCTACCTCTCTGTCTGTCTCTACCTCTCTGTCTGTCTCTACCTCTCTGTCTGTCTCTACCTCTCTGTCTGTCTCTACCTGTCTGTCTGTCTCTGCCTCTCTGTCTGTCTCTACCTCTCTGTCTGTCTCTACCTCTCTGTCTGTCTCTACCTGTCTGTCTCTCTCTACCTCTCTGTCTGTCTCTACCTCTCTGTCTGTCTCTACCTCTCTGTCTGTCTCTACCTCTCTGTCTGTCTCTACCTGTCTGTCTCTCTCTGCCTCTCTGTCTGTCTCTACCTCTCTGTCTGTCTCTACCTCTCTGTCTGTCTCTACCTGTCTGTCTCTCTCTACCTCTCTGTCTGTCTCTACCTCTCTGTCTGTCTCTACCTCTCTGTCTGTCTCTCTCTGCCTGTCTGTCTGTCTCTCTCAGGTTCAAGGTCACTGCTCTACCTGTCTGTCTCTCTCAACCTGTCTGTCTGTCCATCTGTCTACCAGGTTAGGGGCGTGGCTTCTTCTCATCCTCAACTTCCTGTTCAACGTATCGTGGACAACATTTGCCATTTCCATCTCTGCATACCGGGACTCATCTCGCTACATCCTCCCCCAGGTGACCTGTCTGTCTGTCTCTCCACCTGTCTGTATGTCTCTCCACCTGTCTGTATGTCTCTCCACCTGTCTGTCTGTACTTGTCTCTACCTGTCTGTCTGTACTTGTCTCCACCTGTCTGTCTGTACTTGTCTCCACCTGTCTGTCTCTACTTGTATCCACCTGTCTGTCTGTACTTGTCTCCAGCTGTCTGTCTGTCTGTACTTGTCTCCACCTGTCTGTCTGTACTTGTCTCCTGCACCTGTCTGTCTGTACTTGTCTCCTGTACCTGTCTGTCTGTACTTGTCTCCACCTGTCTGTACTTGTCTCCACCTGTCTGTCTGTACTTGTCTCCACCTGTCTGTCTGTACTTGTCTCCTGTACCTGTCTGTCTGTACTTGTCTCCACCTGTCTGTCTGTACTTGTCTCCTGCACCTGTCTGTCTGTACTTGTCTCCACCTGTCTGTCTGTACTTGTCTCCACCTGTCTGTCTCTACTTGTATCCACCTGTCTGTCTGTACTTGTCTCCAGCTGTCTGTCTGTCTGTACTTGTCTCCACCTGTCTGTCTGTACTTGTCTCCTGCACCTGTCTGTCTGTACTTGTCTCCTGCACCTGTCTGTCTGTACTTGTCTCCTGCACCTGTCTGTCTGTACTTGTATCCACCTGTCTGTACTTGTCTCCACCTGTCTGTCTGTACTTGTCTCCACCTGTCTGTCTGTACTTGTCTCCACCTGTCTGTCTGTACTTGTCTCCTGTACCTGTCTGTCTGTACTTGTCTCCACCTGTCTGTCTGTACTTGTCTCCTGCACCTGTCTGTCTGTACTTGTCTCCACCTGTCTGTCTGTCTGTACTTGTCTCCTGTACCTGTCTGTCTGTACTTGTCTCCTGCACCTGTCTGTCTGTACTTGTCTCCTGTACCTGTCTGTCTGTACTTGTCTCCACCTGTCTGTCTGTACTTGTCTCCTGTACCTGTCTGTCTGTACTTGTCTCCACCTGTCTGTCTGTACTTGTCTCCTGCACCTGTCTGTCTGTACTTGTCTCCACCTGTCTGTCTGTCTGTACTTGTCTCCACCTGTCTGTCTGTACTTGTCTCCTGTACCTGTCTGTCTGTACTTGTCTCCTCCACCTGTCTGTCTGTACTTGTCTCCTCCACCTGTCTGTCTGTACTTGTCTCCACATGTCTGTCTGTACTTGTCTCCACATGTCTGTCTGTACTTGTCTCCTGCACCTGTCTGTCTGTACTTGTCTCCTGCACCTGTCTGTCTGTACTTGTCTCCTCCACCTGTCTGTCTGTACTTGTCTCCTCCACCTGTCTGTCTGTACTTGTCTCCTGCACCTGTCTGTCTGTACTTGTCTCCACCTGTCTGTCTGTACTTGTCTCCTGCACCTGTCTGTCTGTACTTGTCTCCACATGTCTGTCTGTACTTGTCTCCACATGTCTGTCTGTACTTGTCTCCTGTACCTGTCTGTCTGTACTTGTCTCCTGCACCTGTCTGTCTGTACTTGTCTCCTCCACCTGTCTGTCTGTACTTGTCTCCTCCACCTGTCTGTCTGTACTTGTCTCCACATGTCTGTCTGTACTTGTCTCCTCCACCTGTCTGTCTGTACTTGTCTCCTCCACCTGTCTGTCTGTACTTGTCTCCACCTGTCTGTCTGTACTTGTCTCCTGCACCTGTCTGTCTGTACTTGTCTCCTGTACCTGTCTGTCTGTACTTGTCTCCTGTACCTGTCTGTCTGTACTTGTCTCCTGTACCTGTCTGTCTGTACTTGTCTCCTCCACCTGTCTGTCTGTACTTGTCTCCTCCACCTGTCTGTCTGTACTTGTCTCCTCCACCTGTCTGTCTGTACTTGTCTCCACATGTCTGTCTGTACTTGTCTCCTGCACCTGTCTGTCTGTACTTGTCTCCTGCACCTGTCTGTCTGTACTTGTCTCCTCCACCTGTCTGTCTGTACTTGTCTCCTCCACCTGTCTGTCTGTACTTGTCTCCTGCACCTGTCTGTCTGTACTTGTCTCCACCTGTCTGTCTGTACTTGTCTCCTGCACCTGTCTGTCTGTACTTGTCTCCACATGTCTGTCTGTACTTGTCTCCACATGTCTGTCTGTACTTGTCTCCTGTACCTGTCTGTCTGTACTTGTCTCCTGCACCTGTCTGTCTGTACTTGTCTCCTCCACCTGTCTGTCTGTACTTGTCTCCTCCACCTGTCTGTCTGTACTTGTCTCCACATGTCTGTCTGTACTTGTCTCCTCCACCTGTCTGTCTGTACTTGTCTCCTCCACCTGTCTGTCTGTACTTGTCTCCTGCACCTGTCTGTCTGTACTTGTCTCCTGTACCTGTCTGTCTGTACTTGTCTCCTGTACCTGTCTGTCTGTACTTGTCTCCACATATCTGTCTGTACTTGTCTCCTGCACCTGTCTGTCTGTACTTGTCGCCACATGTCTGTCTGTACTTGTCTCCTGTACCTGTCTGTCTGTACTTGTCTCCTGTACCTCTCTGTCTGTACTTGTCTCCACCTGTCTGTCTGTACTTGTCTCCTGTACCTGTCTGTCTGTACTTGTCTCCTGCACCTGTCTGTCTGTACTTGTCTCCTGTACCTCTCTGTCTGTACTTGTCTCCACCTGTCTGTCTGTACCTGTCTGTCTGTACTTGTCTCCTGTACCTGTCTGTCTGTACTTGTGTCCTGTACCTGTCTGTCTGTACTTGTCTCCTGTACCTGTCTGTCTGTACTTGTCTCCTGTACCTGTCTGTCTGTACTTGTCTCCTGTACCTGTCTGTCTGTACTTGTCTCCTGTACTTGTCTCCTCCACCTGTCTGTCTGTACTTGTCTCCTGCACCTGTCTGTCTGTACTTGTCTCCACCTGTCTGTCTGTACTTGTCTCCACCTGTCTGTCTGTACTTGTCTCCTGCACCTGTCTGTCTGTACTTGTCTCCACCTGTCTGTCTGTACTTGTCTCCACCTGTCTGTCTGTACTTGTCTCATGCACCTGTCTGTCTGTACTTGTCTCCACATGTCTGTCTGTCTGTACTTGTCTCCTGTACCTCTGTCTGTCTGTACTTGTCTCCTGCACCTGTCTGTCTGTACTTGTCTCCACCTGTCTGTCTGTACTTGTCTCCACCTGTCTGTCTGTACTTGTCTCCTGTACCTGTCTGTCTGTACTTGTCTCCACCTGTCTGTCTGTACTTGTCTCCTGCACCTGTCTGTCTGTACTTGTCTCCACCTGTCTGTCTGTCTGTACTTGTCTCCACCTGTCTGTCTGTCTGTACTTGTCTCCTGCACCTGTCTGTCTGTACTTGTCTCCTCCACCTGTCTGTCTGTACTTGTCTCCTGCACCTGTCTGTCTGTACTTGTCTCCTGTACCTGTCTGTCTGTACTTGTCTCCACCTGTCTGTCTGTACTTGTCTCCTGTACCTCTCTGTCTGTACTTGTCTCCACCTGTCTGTCTGTACCTGTCTGTCTGTACTTGTCTCCTGTACCTGTCTGTCTGTACTTGTCTCCTGTACCTGTCTGTCTGTACTTGTCTCCACATGTCTGTCTGTACTTGTCTCCTGTACCTGTCTGTCTGTACTTGTCTCCTGCACCTGTCTGTCTGTACTTGTCTCCACCTGTCTGTCTGTACTTGTCTCCTGCACCTGTCTGTCTGTACTTGTCTCCACCTGTCTGTCTGTACTTGTCTCCACCTGTCTGTCTGTACTTGTCTCCTGCACCTGTCTGTCTGTACTTGTCTCCTGTACCTGTCTGTCTGTACTTGTCTCCTGCACCTGTCTGTCTGTACTTGTCTCCTGTACCTGTCTGTCTGTACTTGTCTCCACCTGTCTGTCTGTACTTGTCTCCTCCACCTGTCTGTCTGTACTTGTCTCCTGTACCTGTCTGTCTGTACTTGTCTGTCTGTACCTGTCTGTCTGTACTTGTCTCCACCTGTCTGTCTGTACTTGTCTCCTGCACCTGTCTGTCTGTACTTGTCTCCTCCACCTGTCTGTCTGTACTTGTCTCCTGCACCTGTCTGTCTGTACCTGTCTGTCTGTACTTGTCTCCACCTGTCTGTCTGTACTTGTCTCCACCTGTCTGTCTGTACTTGTCTCCACCTGTCTGTCTGTACTTGTCTCCTGCACCTGTCTGTCTGTACTTGTCTCCTGCACCTGTCTGTCTGTACTTGTCTCCACCTGTCTGTCTGTACTTGTCTCCTGTACCTGTCTGTCTGTACTTGTCTCCACCTGTCTGTCTGTACTTGTCTCCACCTGTCTGTCTGTACTTGTCTCCTGCACATGTCTGTCTGTACTTGTCTCCTGTACCTGTCTGTCTGTACTTGTCTCCTGTACCTGTCTGTCTGTACTTGTCTCCACCTGTCTGTCTGTACTTGTCTCCTGTACCTGTCTGTCTGTACTTGTCTCCACCTGTCTGTCTGTACTTGTCTCCTGTACCTGTCTGTCTGTACTTGTCTCCACCTGTCTGTCTGTACTTGTCTCCTGTACCTGTCTGTCTGTACTTGTCTCCTGCACCTGTCTGTCTGTACTTGTCTCCACCTGTCTGTCTGTACTTGTCTCCACCTGTCTGTCTGTACTTGTCTCCTGTACCTGTCTGTCTGTACTTGTCTCCTGCACCTGTCTGTCTGTACTTGTCTCCTGTACCTGTCTGTCTGTACTTGTCTCCACATGTCTGTCTGTACTTGTCTCCTGCACCTGTCTGTCTGTACTTGTCTCCACCTGTCTGTCTGTACTTGTCTCCACCTGTCTGTCTGTACTTGTCTCCTGTACCTGTCTGTCTGTACTTGTCTCCTGTACCTCTCTGTCTGTACTTGTCTCCACCTGTCTGTCTGTACTTGTCTCCTGTACCTGTCTGTCTGTACTTGTCTCCTGCACCTGTCTGTCTGTACTTGTCTCCTGTACCTCTCTGTCTGTACTTGTCTCCACCTGTCTGTCTGTACCTGTCTGTCTGTACTTGTCTCCTGTACCTGTCTGTCTGTACTTGTCTCCTGTACCTGTCTGTCTGTACTTGTCTCCACCTGTCTGTCTGTACTTGTCTCCTGTACCTGTCTGTCTGTACTTGTGTCCTGTACCTGTCTGTCTGTACTTGTCTCCTGTACTTGTCTCCTCCACCTGTCTGTCTGTACTTGTCTCCTGCACCTGTCTGTCTGTACTTGTCTCCACCTGTCTGTCTGTACTTGTCTCCACCTGTCTGTCTGTACTTGTCTCCTGCACCTGTCTGTCTGTACTTGTCTCCACCTGTCTGTCTGTACTTGTCTCCTGTACCTGTCTGTCTGTACTTGTCTCCACCTGTCTGTCTGTACTTGTCTCCTGCACCTGTCTGTCTGTACTTGTCTCCACATGTCTGTCTGTCTGTACTTGTCTCCTGTACCTCTGTCTGTCTGTACTTGTCTCCTGCACCTGTCTGTCTGTACTTGTCTCCACCTGTCTGTCTGTACTTGTCTCCACCTGTCTGTCTGTACTTGTCTCCACCTGTCTGTCTGTACTTGTCTCCTGTACCTGTCTGTCTGTACTTGTCTCCACCTGTCTGTCTGTACTTGTCTCCTGCACCTGTCTGTCTGTACTTGTCTCCACCTGTCTGTCTGTCTGTACTTGTCTCCACCTGTCTGTCTGTCTGTACTTGTCTCCTGCACCTGTCTGTCTGTACTTGTCTCCTCCACCTGTCTGTCTGTACTTGTCTCCTGCACCTGTCTGTCTGTACTTGTCTCCTGTACCTGTCTGTCTGTACTTGTCTCCACATGTCTGTCTGTACTTGTCTCCTGCACCTGTCTGTCTGTACTTGTCTCCTGTACCTGTCTGTCTGTACTTGTCTCCTGTACCTGTCTGTCTCTACTTGTCTCCACATGTCTGTCTGTACTTGTCTCCTGCACCTGTCTGTCTGTACTTGTCTCCTGTACCTGTCTGTCTGTACTTGTCTCCACCTGTCTGTCTGTACTTGTCTCCTGTACCTCTCTGTCTGTACTTGTCTCCACCTGTCTGTCTGTACCTGTCTGTCTGTACTTGTCTCCTGTACCTGTCTGTCTGTACTTGTCTCCACATGTCTGTCTGTACTTGTCTCCTGTACCTGTCTGTCTGTACTTGTCTCCTGTACCTGTCTGTCTGTACTTGTCTCCTGCACCTGTCTGTCTGTACTTGTCTCCACCTGTCTGTCTGTACTTGTCTCCACCTGTCTGTCTGTACTTGTCTCCTGTACCTGTCTGTCTGTACTTGTCTCCACCTGTCTGTCTGTACTTGTCTCCTGCACCTGTCTGTCTGTACTTGTCTCCACCTGTCTGTCTGTCTGTACTTGTCTCCACCTGTCTGTCTGTCTGTACTTGTCTCCTGCACCTGTCTGTCTGTACTTGTCTCCTCCACCTGTCTGTCTGTACTTGTCTCCTGCACCTGTCTGTCTGTACTTGTCTCCTGTACCTGTCTGTCTGTACTTGTCTCCACATGTCTGTCTGTACTTGTCTCCTGCACCTGTCTGTCTGTACTTGTCTCCTGTACCTGTCTGTCTGTACTTGTCTCCTGTACCTGTCTGTCTCTACTTGTCTCCACATGTCTGTCTGTACTTGTCTCCTGCACCTGTCTGTCTGTACTTGTCTCCTGTACCTGTCTGTCTGTACTTGTCTCCACCTGTCTGTCTGTACTTGTCTCCTGTACCTCTCTGTCTGTACTTGTCTCCACCTGTCTGTCTGTACCTGTCTGTCTGTACTTGTCTCCTGTACCTGTCTGTCTGTACTTGTCTCCACATGTCTGTCTGTACTTGTCTCCTGTACCTGTCTGTCTGTACTTGTCTCCTGTACCTGTCTGTCTGTACTTGTCTCCTGCACCTGTCTGTCTGTACTTGTCTCCACCTGTCTGTCTGTACTTGTCTCCTGCACCTGTCTGTCTGTACTTGTCTCCACCTGTCTGTCTGTACTTGTCTCCTGCACCTGTCTGTCTGTACTTGTCTCCTGCACCTGTCTGTCTGTACTTGTCTCCTGCACCTGTCTGTCTGTACTTGTCTCCTGTACCTGTCTGTCTGTACTTGTCTCCTGTACCTGTCTGTCTGTACTTGTCTCCTGTACCTGTCTGTCTGTACTTGTCTCCTGCACCTGTCTGTCTGTACTTGTCTCCTGTACCTGTCTGTCTGTACTTGTCTCCTGTACCTGTCTGTCTGTACTTGTCTCCACCTGTCTGTCTGTACTTGTCTCCTCCACCTGTCTGTCTGTACTTGTCTCCTGTACCTGTCTGTCTGTACTTGTCTCCTGTACCTGTCTGTCTGTACTTGTCTGTCTGTACCTGTCTGTCTGTACTTGTCTCCACCTGTCTGTCTGTACTTGTCTCCTGCACCTGTCTGTCTGTACCTGTCTGTCTGTACTTGTCTCCTGCACCTGTCTGTCTGTACTTGTCTCCTGCACCTGTCTGTCTGTACTTGTCTCCTGCACCTGTCTGTCTGTACTTGTCTCCACCTGTCTGTCTGTACTTGTCTCCTGCACCTGTCTCCTGCACCTGTCTGTCTGTACTTGTCTCCTGCACCTGTCTGTCTGTACTTGTCTCCTGCACCTGTCTGTCTGTACTTGTCTCCACCTGTCTGTCTGTACTTGTCTCCTGTACCTGTCTGTCTGTACTTGTCTGTCTGTACCTGTCTGTCTGTACTTGTCTCCACCTGTCTGTCTGTACTTGTCTCCACCTGTCTGTCTGTACTTGTCTCCTGCACCTGTCTGTCTGTACCTGTCTGTCTGTACTTGTCTCCTGCACCTGTCTGTCTGTACTTGTCTCCTGCACCTGTCTGTCTGTACTTGTCTCCTCCACCTGTCTGTCTGTACTTGTCTCCTGCACCTGTCTGTCTGTACTTGTCTCCACCTGTCTGTCTGTACTTGTCTCCTGCACCTGTCTGTCTGTACTTGTCTCCTGCACCTGTCTGTCTGTACTTGTCTCCTGTACCTGTCTGTCTGTACTTGTCTCCTGTACCTGTCTGTCTGTACTTGTCTCCTGCACCTGTCTGTCTGTACTTGTCTCCTGCACCTGTCTGTCTGTACTTGTCTCCACCTGTCTGTCTGTACTTGTCTCCACCTGTCTGTCTGTACTTGTCTCCACCTGTCTGTCTGTACTTGTCTCCTGCACCTGTCTGTCTGTACTTGTCTCCTGCACCTGTCTGTCTGTACTTGTCTCCACCTGTCTGTCTGTACTTGTCTCCTGCACATGTCTGTCTGTACTTGTCTCCTGTACCTGTCTGTCTGTACTTGTCTCCTGTACCTGTCTGTCTGTACTTGTCTCCACCTGTCTGTCTGTACTTGTCTCCTGCACATGTCTGTCTGTACTTGTCTCCTGTACCTGTCTGTCTGTACTTGTCTCCACCTGTCTGTCTGTACTTGTCTCCTGTACCTGTCTGTCTGTACTTGTCTCCTGTACCTGTCTGTCTGTACTTGTCTCCACCTGTCTGTCTGTACTTGTCTCCACCTGTCTGTCTGTACTTGTCTCCTGTACCTGTCTGTCTGTACTTGTCTCCTGCACCTGTCTGTCTGTACTTGTCTCCACCTGTCTGTCTGTACTTGTCTCCACCTGTCTGTCTGTACTTGTCTCCTGTACCTGTCTGTCTGTACTTGTCTCCTGCACCTGTCTGTCTGTACTTGTCTCCTGTACCTGTCTGTCTGTACTTGTCTCCACATGTCTGTCTGTACTTGTCTCCTGCACCTGTCTGTCTGTACTTGTCTCCACCTGTCTGTCTGTACTTGTCTCCACCTGTCTGTCTGTACTTGTCTCCTGTACCTGTCTGTCTGTACTTGTCTCCTGTACCTCTCTGTCTGTACTTGTCTCCACCTGTCTGTCTGTACTTGTCTCCTGTACCTGTCTGTCTGTACTTGTCTCCTGCACCTGTCTGTCTGTACTTGTCTCCTGTACCTCTCTGTCTGTACTTGTCTCCACCTGTCTGTCTGTACCTGTCTGTCTGTACTTGTCTCCTGTACCTGTCTGTCTGTACTTGTGTCCTGTACCTGTCTGTCTGTACTTGTCTCCTGTACCTGTCTGTCTGTACTTGTGTCCTGTACCTGTCTGTCTGTACTTGTCTCCTGTACTTGTCTCCTCCACCTGTCTGTCTGTACTTGTCTCCTGCACCTGTCTGTCTGTACTTGTCTCCACCTGTCTGTCTGTACTTGTCTCCACCTGTCTGTCTGTACTTGTCTCCTGTACCTGTCTGTCTGTACTTGTCTCCTGCACCTGTCTGTCTGTACTTGTCTCCTGTACCTGTCTGTCTGTACTTGTCTCCACATGTCTGTCTGTACTTGTCTCCTGCACCTGTCTGTCTGTACTTGTCTCCACCTGTCTGTCTGTACTTGTCTCCACCTGTCTGTCTGTACTTGTCTCCTGTACCTGTCTGTCTGTACTTGTCTCCTGTACCTCTCTGTCTGTACTTGTCTCCACCTGTCTGTCTGTACTTGTCTCCTGTACCTGTCTGTCTGTACTTGTCTCCTGCACCTGTCTGTCTGTACTTGTCTCCTGTACCTCTCTGTCTGTACTTGTCTCCACCTGTCTGTCTGTACCTGTCTGTCTGTACTTGTCTCCTGTACCTGTCTGTCTGTACTTGTGTCCTGTACCTGTCTGTCTGTACTTGTCTCCTGTACCTGTCTGTCTGTACTTGTCTCCACCTGTCTGTCTGTACTTGTCTCCTGTACCTGTCTGTCTGTACTTGTGTCCTGTACCTGTCTGTCTGTACTTGTCTCCTGTACTTGTCTCCTCCACCTGTCTGTCTGTACTTGTCTCCTGCACCTGTCTGTCTGTACTTGTCTCCACCTGTCTGTCTGTACTTGTCTCCACCTGTCTGTCTGTACTTGTCTCCTGCACCTGTCTGTCTGTACTTGTCTCCACCTGTCTGTCTGTACTTGTCTCCTGTACCTGTCTGTCTGTACTTGTCTCCACCTGTCTGTCTGTACTTGTCTCCTGCACCTGTCTGTCTGTACTTGTCTCCACATGTCTGTCTGTCTGTACTTGTCTCCTGTACCTCTGTCTGTCTGTACTTGTCTCCTGCACCTGTCTGTCTGTACTTGTCTCCACCTGTCTGTCTGTACTTGTCTCCACCTGTCTGTCTGTACTTGTCTCCACCTGTCTGTCTGTACTTGTCTCCTGTACCTGTCTGTCTGTACTTGTCTCCACCTGTCTGTCTGTACTTGTCTCCTGCACCTGTCTGTCTGTACTTGTCTCCACCTGTCTGTCTGTCTGTACTTGTCTCCACCTGTCTGTCTGTCTGTACTTGTCTCCACCTGTCTGTCTGTACTTGTCTCCTGCACCTGTCTGTCTGTACTTGTCTCCTCCACCTGTCTGTCTGTACTTGTCTCCTGCACCTGTCTGTCTGTACTTGTCTCCTGTACCTGTCTGTCTGTACTTGTCTCCACATGTCTGTCTGTACTTGTCTCCTGCACCTGTCTGTCTGTACTTGTCTCCTGTACCTGTCTGTCTGTACTTGTCTCCTGTACCTGTCTGTCTCTACTTGTCTCCACATGTCTGTCTGTACTTGTCTCCTGCACCTGTCTGTCTGTACTTGTCTCCACCTGTCTGTCTGTACTTGTCTCCTGTACCTCTCTGTCTGTACTTGTCTCCACCTGTCTGTCTGTACCTGTCTGTCTGTACTTGTCTCCTGTACCTGTCTGTCTGTACTTGTCTCCACATGTCTGTCTGTACTTGTCTCCTGTACCTGTCTGTCTGTACTTGTCTCCTGTACCTGTCTGTCTGTACTTGTCTCCTGCACCTGTCTGTCTGTACTTGTCTCCACCTGTCTGTCTGTACTTGTCTCCTGCACCTGTCTGTCTGTACTTGTCTCCACCTGTCTGTCTGTACTTGTCTCCTGCACCTGTCTGTCTGTACTTGTCTCCTGCACCTGTCTGTCTGTACTTGTCTCCTGCACCTGTCTGTCTGTACTTGTCTCCTGTACCTGTCTGTCTGTACTTGTCTCCTGTACCTGTCTGTCTGTACTTGTCTCCTGTACCTGTCTGTCTGTACTTGTCTCCTGCACCTGTCTGTCTGTACTTGTCTCCTGTACCTGTCTGTCTGTACTTGTCTCCTGTACCTGTCTGTCTGTACTTGTCTCCTGTACCTGTCTGTCTGTACTTGTCTCCACCTGTCTGTCTGTACTTGTCTCCTCCACCTGTCTGTCTGTACTTGTCTCCTGTACCTGTCTGTCTGTACTTGTCTCCTGTACCTGTCTGTCTGTACTTGTCTGTCTGTACCTGTCTGTCTGTACTTGTCTCCACCTGTCTGTCTGTACTTGTCTCCTGCACCTGTCTGTCTGTACCTGTCTGTCTGTACTTGTCTCCTGCACCTGTCTGTCTGTACTTGTCTCCTGCACCTGTCTGTCTGTACTTGTCTCCTGCACCTGTCTGTCTGTACTTGTCTCCACCTGTCTGTCTGTACTTGTCTCCTGTACCTGTCTGTCTGTACTTGTCTGTCTGTACCTGTCTGTCTGTACTTGTCTCCACCTGTCTGTCTGTACTTGTCTCCACCTGTCTGTCTGTACTTGTCTCCTGCACCTGTCTGTCTGTACTTGTCTCCTCCACCTGTCTGTCTGTACTTGTCTCCTGCACCTGTCTGTCTGTACTTGTCTCCACCTGTCTGTCTGTACTTGTCTCCACCTGTCTGTCTGTACTTGTCTCCTGCACCTGTCTGTCTGTACTTGTCTCCTGCACCTGTCTGTCTGTACTTGTCTCCTGTACCTGTCTGTCTGTACTTGTCTCCTGTACCTGTCTGTCTGTACTTGTCTCCTGCACCTGTCTGTCTGTACTTGTCTCCTGCACCTGTCTGTCTGTACTTGTCTCCACCTGTCTGTCTGTACTTGTCTCCACCTGTCTGTCTGTACTTGTCTCCACCTGTCTGTCTGTACTTGTCTCCTGCACCTGTCTGTCTGTACTTGTCTCCTGCACCTGTCTGTCTGTACTTGTCTCCACCTGTCTGTCTGTACTTGTCTCCTGCACATGTCTGTCTGTACTTGTCTCCTGTACCTGTCTGTCTGTACTTGTCTCCTGTACCTGTCTGTCTGTACTTGTCTCCACCTGTCTGTCTGTACTTGTCTCCTGCACATGTCTGTCTGTACTTGTCTCCTGTACCTGTCTGTCTGTACTTGTCTCCTGTACCTGTCTGTCTGTACTTGTCTCCTGTACCTGTCTGTCTGTACTTGTCTCCTGTACCTGTCTGTCTGTACTTGTCTCCACCTGTCTGTCTGTACTTGTCTCCACCTGTCTGTCTGTACTTGTCTCCTGTACCTGTCTGTCTGTACTTGTCTCCTGCACCTGTCTGTCTGTACTTGTCTCCACCTGTCTGTCTGTACTTGTCTCCACCTGTCTGTCTGTACTTGTCTCCTGTACCTGTCTGTCTGTACTTGTCTCCTGCACCTGTCTGTCTGTACTTGTCTCCTGTACCTGTCTGTCTGTACTTGTCTCCACATGTCTGTCTGTACTTGTCTCCTGCACCTGTCTGTCTGTACTTGTCTCCACCTGTCTGTCTGTACTTGTCTCCACCTGTCTGTCTGTACTTGTCTCCTGTACCTGTCTGTCTGTACTTGTCTCCTGTACCTCTCTGTCTGTACTTGTCTCCACCTGTCTGTCTGTACTTGTCTCCTGTACCTGTCTGTCTGTACTTGTCTCCTGCACCTGTCTGTCTGTACTTGTCTCCTGTACCTCTCTGTCTGTACTTGTCTCCACCTGTCTGTCTGTACCTGTCTGTCTGTACTTGTCTCCTGTACCTGTCTGTCTGTACTTGTGTCCTGTACCTGTCTGTCTGTACTTGTCTCCTGTACCTGTCTGTCTGTACTTGTCTCCACCTGTCTGTCTGTACTTGTCTCCTGTACCTGTCTGTCTGTACTTGTGTCCTGTACCTGTCTGTCTGTACTTGTCTCCTGTACTTGTCTCCTCCACCTGTCTGTCTGTACTTGTCTCCTGCACCTGTCTGTCTGTACTTGTCTCCACCTGTCTGTCTGTACTTGTCTCCACCTGTCTGTCTGTACTTGTCTCCTGCACCTGTCTGTCTGTACTTGTCTCCACCTGTCTGTCTGTACTTGTCTCCTGTACCTGTCTGTCTGTACTTGTCTCCACCTGTCTGTCTGTACTTGTCTCCTGCACCTGTCTGTCTGTACTTGTCTCCACATGTCTGTCTGTCTGTACTTGTCTCCTGTACCTCTGTCTGTCTGTACTTGTCTCCTGCACCTGTCTGTCTGTACTTGTCTCCTGCACCTGTCTGTCTGTACTTGTCTCCACCTGTCTGTCTGTACTTGTCTCCACCTGTCTGTCTGTACTTGTCTCCTGTACCTGTCTGTCTGTACTTGTCTCCACCTGTCTGTCTGTACTTGTCTCCTGCACCTGTCTGTCTGTACTTGTCTCCACCTGTCTGTCTGTCTGTACTTGTCTCCACCTGTCTGTCTGTCTGTACTTGTCTCCACCTGTCTGTCTGTACTTGTCTCCTGCACCTGTCTGTCTGTACTTGTCTCCTGCACCTGTCTGTCTGTACTTGTCTCCTCCACCTGTCTGTCTGTACTTGTCTCCTGCACCTGTCTGTCTGTACTTGTCTCCTGTACCTGTCTGTCTGTACTTGTCTCCACCTGTCTGTCTGTACTTGTCTCCTGCACATGTCTGTCTGTACTTGTCTCCTGTACCTGTCTGTCTGTACTTGTCTCCTGTACCTGTCTGTCTGTACTTGTCTCCACCTGTCTGTCTGTACTTGTCTCCTGTACCTGTCTGTCTGTACTTGTCTCCTGTACCTGTCTGTCTGTACTTGTCTCCACCTGTCTGTCTGTACTTGTCTCCACCTGTCTGTCTGTACTTGTCTCCTGCACCTGTCTGTCTGTACTTGTCTCCTGCACCTGTCTGTCTGTACTTGTCTCCTGCACCTGTCTGTCTGTACTTGTCTCCTGCACCTGTCTGTCTGTACTTGTCTCCTGCACCTGTCTGTCTGTACTTGTCTCCTGCACCTGTCTGTCTGTACTTGTCTCCTGTACCTGTCTGTCTGTACTTGTCTCCTGCACCTGTCTGTCTGTACTTGTCTCCTGTACCTGTCTGTCTGTACTTGTCTCCTGTACCTGTCTGTCTGTACTTGTCTCCTGTACCTGTCTGTCTGTACTTGTCTCCACCTGTCTGTCTGTACTTGTCTCCTCCACCTGTCTGTCTGTACTTGTCTCCTGTACCTGTCTGTCTGTACTTGTCTCCTGTACCTGTCTGTCTGTACTTGTCTGTCTGTACCTGTCTGTCTGTACTTGTCTCCACCTGTCTGTCTGTACTTGTCTCCACCTGTCTGTCTGTACTTGTCTCCTGCACCTGTCTGTCTGTACCTGTCTGTCTGTACTTGTCTCCTGCACCTGTCTGTCTGTACTTGTCTCCTGCACCTGTCTGTCTGTACTTGTCTCCTGCACCTGTCTGTCTGTACTTGTCTCCTCCACCTGTCTGTCTGTACTTGTCTCCACCTGTCTGTCTGTACTTGTCTCCACCTGTCTGTCTGTACTTGTCTCCACCTGTCTGTCTGTACTTGTCTC
>JBAMJR010000081.1:165000-250000 GCA_038501785.1 Myoxocephalus aenaeus
TGGATCATATTCGGAGGTTTTTGTATTAACTTTATTAACAATAACATTATTACTGATACAATAACATTATTACTAATACATTGACATCATTAAGAGTGTTTCCATGATAAATGGACCGATTGATTAATAGACTCATTGATAAATGGACTAATTAATTAGTCTCTCCAGGCTCCTCCTCAGTTCCCAGCATGCAGTCTGTCTCCGGCCTGCTGTTCAGTCTGTACCGCATCACTCTGGTGGACGAGTATGAGTATGCTGCCATGGCAACAGTGGACCCTGTTATGGCTCCTGTACTTTGTGGGACGTTTCTGGCTGCGTCCTCCATCCTGTGTGTCAACCTGTTAGTAGCCCTGCTCACGGACACCTTCCAGAGGTCAGTGGCATCACATGTCTGTCCTCACCTGGTCAGTCTTTCAATGGTCTGTTTTTACCTGGTCTGTCTTTACCTGGTCTGTCTTTACCTGCTCTGTCTTTACCTGCTCTGTCTTTACCTGGTCTGTCTTTACCTGGTCTGTCTTTACCTGCTCTGTCTTTACCTGCTCTGTCTTTACCTGCTCTGTCTTTACCTGCTCTGTCTTTACCTGGTCTGTCTTTACCTGGTCTGTCTTTACCTGCTCTGTCTTTACCTGGTCTGTCTTTACCTGCTCTGTCTTTATCTGGTCTGTCTTTACCTGCTCTGTCTTTACCTGCTCTGTCTTTACCTGCTCTGTCTTTACCTGGTCTGTCTTTACCTGCTCTGTCTTTACCTGGTCTGTCTTTACCTGCTCTGTCTTTACCTGGTCTGTCTTTACCTGCTCTGTCTTTACCTGCTCTGTCTTTACCTGCTCTGTCTTTACCTGGTCTGTCTTTACCTGCTCTGTCTTTACCTGGTCTGTCTTTACCTGCTCTGTCTTTACCTGCTCTGTCTTTACCTGCTCTGTCTTTACCTGCTCTGTCTTTACCTGCTCTGTCTTTACCTGGTCTGTCTTTACCTGCTCTGTCTTTACCTGGTCTGTCTTTACCTGCTCTGTCTTTACCTGCTCTGTCTTTACCTGCTCTGTCTTTACCTGGTCTGTCTTTACCTGCTCTGTCTTTATCTGGTCTGTCTTTACCTGCTCTGTCTTTACCTGCTCTGTCTTTACCTGGTCTGTCTTTACCTGCTCTGTCTTTACCTGGTCTGTCTTTACCTGCTCTGTCTTTACCTGCTCTGTCTTTACCTGCTCTGTCTTTACCTGCTCTGTCTTTACCTGCTCTGTCTTTACCTGCTCTGTCTTTACCTGCTCTGTCTTTACCTGGTCTGTCTTTACCTGCTCTGTCTTTACCTGCTCTGTCTTTACCTGCTCTGTCTTTATCTGGTCTGTCTTTACCTGGTCTGTCTTTACCTGCTCTGTCTTTACCTGGTCTGTCTTTACCTGGTCTGTCTTTACCTGCTCTGTCTTTACCTGGTCTGTCTTTACCTGCTCTGTCTTTATCTGGTCTGTCTTTACCTGCTCTGTCTTTACCTGCTCTGTCTTTATCTGGTCTGTCTTTACCTGGTCTGTCTTTACCTGCTCTGTCTTTACCTGCTCTGTCTTTACCTGCTCTGTCTTTACCTGGTCTGTCTTTACCTGCTCTGTCTTTACCTGCTCTGTCTTTATCTGGTCTGTCTTTACCTGGTCTGTCTTTACCTGCTCTGTCTTTACCTGCTCTGTCTTTACCTGCTCTGTCTTTACCTGCTCTGTCTTTACCTGGTCTGTCTTTCATTAGATTACATTTAATTTAGCTGACGCTTTTATCCAAAGCGACTTACAATAAGTTCATTCAACCATGAGTACAAACTCATCAAGAAAGAATCAAGAAAGTACAATTTTGAAGTGGATGCGTGCGGCCACCGCTAACCAGTGAAGGGCGCGGAGGAGCGGAGTAGTGTGAGTTTATAAAGACATTTATATGACATTCTGATGAGCTGCACAGGCCGGATGGCACTAGCAGGTAGACCTGCAGGAGGGAGTTACAGTAGTCAAGTATGAGATGATCAGAACCTGTGCCGTCTTCTGAGTGAGAAGGAGACGTATTCTCCTGATGTTGAGCAGCATGGACCTACAGGATGTTGTGTAGCATGGACCTGCATGATGTTGTGTAGCATGGACCTACAGGATGTTGTGTAGCATGGACCTACAGGATGTTGTGTAGCATGGACCTACAGGATGTTGTGTAGCATGGACCTACAGGATGTTGTGTAGCATGGACCTGCAGGATGTTGTGTAGCATGGACCTACACGGTGTTCTGTAGCATGGACCTGCAGGATGTTGTGTAGCATGGACCTACAGGATGTTGTGTAGCATGGACCTACACGATGTTGTGTAGCATGGACCTACAGGATGTTGTGTAGCATGGACCTGCAGGATGTTGTGTAGCATGGACCTACACGATGTTGTGTAGCATGGACCTGCAGGATGTTGTGTAGCATGGACCTACAGGATGTTGTGTAGCATGGACCTACACGATGTTGTGTAGCATGGACCTACAGGATGTTGTGTAGCATGGACCTACAGGATGTTGTGTAGCATGGACCTACAGGATGTTGTGTAGCATGGACCTACAGGATGTTGAGCAGCATGGACCTACAGGATTTTGTGTAGCATGGACCTACAGGATGTTGTGTAGCATGGACCTACAGGATGTTGTGTAGCATGAACCTACAGGATGTTGTGTAGCATGGACCTACAGGATGTTGTGTAGCATGAACCTACAGGATGTTGTGTAGCATGGACCTACAGGATGTTGTGTAGCATGGACCTACAGGATGTTGAGCAGCATGGACCTACAGGATGTTGTGTAGCATGGACCTACATGATGTTGTGTAGCATGGACCTACAGGGTGTTGTGTAGCATGAACCTACAGGGTGTTGTGTAGCATGGACCTACATGATGTTGTGTAGCATGGACCTACAGGACGTTGTGTAGCATGGACCTACAGCATGTTGTGTAGCATGGACCTACAGGACGCTGTGTAGCATGGACCTACAGGACGTTGTGTAGCATGGACCTACAGGATGTTGTGTAGCATGGACCTACAGGATGTTGTGTAGCATGGACCTACAGGGTGTTGTGTAGCATGGACCTACAGGACGCTGTGTAGCATGGACCTACAGGACGTTGTGTAGCATGGACCTACAGGGTGTTGTGTAGCATGGACCTACAGGATGCTGTGTAGCATGGACCTACAGGATGCTGTGTAGCATGGACCTACAGGACGCTGTGTAGCATGGACCTACAGGACGTTGTGTAGCATGGACCTACAGGACGTTGTGTAGCATGGACCTACAGGATGTTGTGTAGCATGGACCTACAGGACGCTGTGTAGCATGGACCTACAGGACGTTGTGTAGCATGGACCTACAGGGTGTTGTGTAGCATGGACCTACAGGATGCTGTGTAGCATGGACCTACAGGATGCTGTGTAGCATGGACCTACAGGGTGTTGTGTAGCATGGACCTACATGATGTTGTGTAGCATGGACCTACATGATGTTGTGTAGCATGGACCTACAGGACGTTGTGTAGCATGGACCTACAGGACGTTGTGTAGCATGGACCTACAGGATGTTGTGTAGCATGGACCTACAGGATGTTGTGTAGCATGGACCTACATGATGTTGTGTAGCATGGACCTACAGGACGTTGTGTAGCATGGACCTACAGGACGTTGTGTAGCATGGACCTACAGGATGTTGTGTAGCATGGACCTACAGGACGTTGTGTAGCATGGACCTACAGGATGCTGTGTAGCATGGACCCTGATAACTCCCAGGCTAACGCTGTGATGCAGCAGGCTAACGTACATGTACACATGTGTATATATACATGTTACAGGGTCCATGATAACTCCCAGGCTAACATACATGTACGCATGTATATATACATGTTACAGGGTCCATGATAACTCCCAGGCTAACATACATGTACGCATGTATATATACATGTTACAGGGTCCATGATAACTCCCAGGCTAACATACATGTACGCATGTATATATACATGTTACAGGGTCCATGATAACTCCCAGGCTAACATACATGTACGCATGTATATATACATGTTACAGGGTCCATGATAACTCCCAGGCTAACATACATGTACGCATGTATATATACATGTTACAGGGTCCATGATAACTCCCAGGCTAACGCTGTGATGCAGCAGGCGTCCGTCATCCTGCAGGTGGAGGAATCCATGCCCCTCCTCCGCCGTTTCTATGACAACCAGTACATCTCCAACCACTGTGCTCCGCTGGCTGACGCCCACAACGATGACATCACCACTAACTCCCGTTACCATGGCGAGATGGGCCGCATCACTGTGCAGATTAAAGTTTGTGTCTCGAGATTGTTATTATTATTGTATTATTATTATATTATAATTATAATTATTATTATTATTATTATATTATACTTATTATGATTGTATTATTATTATATTTTACTTATTATTATTATTATTATTATATTATACTTATTATGATTGTATTATTATTATATTTTACTTATTATTATTATTATTATTATATTATACTTATTATGATTGTATTATTATTATATTTTACTTATTATTATTATTTTATTATTATGCATTAATTATTATTAATATTATTGTATTATATAATAATAAATATTATTATTATATTATTGTTGTTTTATTATTGTTGTATTATTATAATATTATTATTATTAGTGTGTGTGTGTGTGTGTGTGTGTCCTGTAGGAGACTCTGGATCAGTTCCTGGGCCTGCAGAGAGACCTGGACTCTGGAGGATCTGGGTGAGGTTCTTCATGTTCTTCTGTCTCGTCTAAATCAACAGGTGCAGCGCTTACATTTGTTCTTCTCCCTACCAGAGTCCATACAAACCAGAACCAGAAGAGGGACCAGATATTGAACCAGGACCAGAACCAGAACACGGACCAGATCTTGAACCAGGACCAGAACCAGGAGCTCCAGGCTATCCGAGCCGAGCTGAAGCAGCTCCGGACTCTGGTCCAGCAGCTAGTGGAGAACCGGACTCCGGTCCAGGAGATGGAGAACCGGACTCCGGTCCAGGAGATGGAGAACCGGACTCCGGTCCAGTAGCTGGTGGAGAACCGGACTGAGGACCATGAAATGAAACAATAATAAATGAAATATTCTTTTGAGGTCTCTGTGTTTCATGCTGTTTAGTTTTTAAAGGTATCATTAAATGCATATTTCATGTACTTCTTCTCTGTTAAACTACGAAATACTGAGACACATCGTGGAAAGTACTGTAACCAGGTGGAACTGATGAAGGGGTGATTGGATCCGCTGGGCGGGTTATAAGTAGTGATGGCGAGATGAAGCTTCCTGAAGCTTTGAAGCTTTCCATCCAATTGGTTCGCTCATGGGCCGAAGCTTCATGGGGCTTCATTTGCTCCACTGCGCCACCAAGTGGACATACATGTAAAACAGGCAGTGATCAGAACGACACCATGGCTTTGGTGTGTGAAGCTTTGAATTTAATAAATTATGTTTGTGACGCCAATACATCAGTTATTAACTTAGTAATATTGTGTCTATCTTTATGATATAATGGCGGGGTCAAAATCAAATCTGGAAACAAATTGGGAAGAGAGTTGTGATGTGACTGTGGGTCAGTGGTTAGATTACCCGTCTTCCAGTCAGAGGATCGGTGGTTCGAGCCTCGGCTCCGCTAGTTCCTGTTGATGTGTCTAATTTTTTTTTTTTTTAAATAAGAACTTTTCCACAGTGCTGGGCTTTTTGAGACTATTTTGCCTGCTTTATAAAATACCCTTTCACAGGCACAGATGACGCTGGGTACAGAGAGGAAGGGGGGAAATCCATTGAGTTTCGCTGCCCCTTATGTTTCAAATCGCACGGCAAACCCACGAATCGTTTTCTGAATCAGTCACGTGGTACGGCCGGCTCAGAGGCTTCCAACGTCACCACATACGTCATCGACACGAGCCTCGATACGCTTCACCAAAATCTACCTGATTACTCGACACGCGCATCGAAGCCTCGACACGAAAGGACACATCACTAGTTATAAGGGTGCACCCGCTGGGGCAGTACATCTCAGAGTACAGGTTTAGTTAACTGAAAGTTCAGGTTTAGTTAACTCAGAGTTCAGTGTCGGTTAACTCAGAGTTCAGGGTTAGTTAACTCAGTTCAGGGTCAGTTAATTCAGAGTTAGTTAACTCACATTTCAGGGTTAGTTAAGTCAGAGTTCAGGTTCAGTTAACTCAGAGTTCAGGGTTAGTTAAGTCAGAGTTCAGGTTCAGTTAAGTCAGAGTTCAGGTTCAGTTAACTCAGAGTTCAGGTTCAGTTAACTCAGAGTTCAGGGTCAGTTAACTCAGACCTGAGGCCCGTCTCATGAAGCTGGATTAACATACCCGGGGTTTCCCTCAGTTATCCAGCTGCACTTAACCAGATGTCCGGTCTCTTATTGGTCTCAGGAAGCCGGTTATCAACTCGTTAAGTGAACCCAGGAGGTCTCATCTAGATCTGTGCTCGTGCACATAAAAGGGGCGGAGTTAACTCCTTACTCCATTGTGCACATGGAGAAGCCGCCGAGAGCAACGTGTTTTACAACGGAGGAGCAAACCATAATCTTAAGAATGTACGAACAATATAGAGAAAGAATACAAGCAAAAAGCAACACTGCTGCAGCAGCCAGAAGCCGCAAGGAATCGCCGACTCCGTCAATGCATAAGTTACTGGGATTGTAATATTAAATCACTGTCTCAAATGTATGTGCCTATTTTGATTATCTTTTCGTTTTAACAATTTAACCTCATTTCAGTTGCAACCCCAGTGGAGCTAAAAGAACATGGGGGAAGTTAAAACAAATACAAGAACATCGTTGTGAACAATATACATGCATAGTCTACACAACATGCACAAAGCTTTACTTTTTACGCCATCTCTTTGTTGACTGATCACAATGGCCCTGATTGATATTGTGTGCAGCTCACAGGCAAAGATGTGACCACAGAAAGACTGGAGGGGGTCCTCCCACTCACCCTGGCACATAATAAGGGTCGCCCCATAACGGAGGGTGTGGAGGGGGACGCCTCAGACCCATGTGATGGTAGCGGCTCACAAAGCACAGGATATGTACATTTATGTTTCACTGCGCCAAATATGAAAACGCTGGGCTGCTTTTAAAACAATTATCCTTCTATTGTGAAAGTAACATGAGTAACATGGTTGGGTTGGGTTCCCCCCACAGTGGATAGTGAGACCCTCTGCTACCTAGACCAATGCCATCCGTGATAGAGGTAACAGTAAATTCAAACTGTCATACACTTACAGGCAATCTGTTGGTGCTGATCGTGCATTAAAGAGGAAGACATCTTTTCTTCTTCTCATGTCGGCCATGAGGAGGCAACAGATGAAGAGACGCTCTCTGCGTGCTCAGAGACGCTGATGCTGGTACACTTTAGTCCCTAACATTTCCATGTACTTCAATTTCACGCTTTAAAAGGTGTGGGCACTTAGCAGTTGTCTCCCCTATGGTGGTGGTCTGCACAAGGGACAAGATATGCCAGAGTGCTGTTTATCCAGAAATGAATTCATTGCTATGATGCTCTGTTACAGGACGTGGAAAACTCTCCCTCTCCGGAGTCTGAGCCTTTGCCCTCCACCTCCAGACATGCAAGACGATCACAACATGTAAACTTAATTTCATAAGGGTACTCTGTAATATTGGCATGACTTAAAAGTGACCCATGCAAAGAGCCAGTAATGCTTAAGGCCCTGTACTGTGGATTTGTTTTAGGTGGGAGCAGACAGCGTACAAGCCCTTTACAAAAAGAGTCTGGAGCTTGACATAGAAGCTAAAAAGCTTTCAATACAATCCCACAAACAACACATTGCATACAGAAACTTAAAGATGAAGAAACTACAACTGGAGGTGGAGAAACTGGAGCATGAGAAAAAGGTAATTCAGTTGCAATTCATTACAGGCAAAGGAAGTAATGTACATCACTTAACTCTTTTTCAGGGATAAGAAACAAAAGTTATGTGTTTTATTTTTTTCCAGGAGCGTGAAAAAAAAGTGACTGCTGCAATAAAAAATAGACACAAACACACTGAGGATTCACACTGCATTTATTTTTCCTTAACTGAAAAATTGGTCTGTGATGGCCTCTCTCACAGCTCTACCAGAGGGGTAGTCCAGGGTGATGGGTCAACCACATCAGGGGTGGGGCCCTCTCCCTCCTGATGGTGGCGACGTCGTGGAGGACACAGCATGCAGCAATAATCCTGCATGCCCGGTCTGGGACCACCCTCAGCCCCCGCAGGCAGGTAAAGCGGGCCTTGATGACCCCAAAGGTCATTTCAATCCTGACCCTGGTTCTGGAGAGGGCCACATTGAACCGGGTTTGTGGCCCAGCACCAGGGTCAGGATATGGGTCAGCAAGAAGGGCTGGCAGGCATAGCCCCTGCAGCACTCCATTGAACTGCCCTAAAGGTTAAAAGAAATGGACTCGAGTGCCACAAAACAGTTTCAGAAAGAATTGAGCTAACATTCAGTGTAAAGTTGCCATACCTTGCTCTAATGTCCTGCACAGAGCTGACTCCCGGAAGAGTCGGGAGTCGTGGACAGAGCCCGGCCACTTGGCGTCAAGGCATGTGACCATCATTTGATGGTCACATGTCATCTGCAGTAGCATCTGAGGTCATCGGTAGCCATAAGTAGTAGTAATGCAGCAATGTACTTTTGACACTATGGTGTTGTGTGGTTGGCCCTTCAGTAGGCGAGGCCACACTGTACAGACTGATTAGGCTAATTGTAACATTTCTGATACAAATAATGAAATTGAAACAAAGCAATATTAATGAACTTGGCCTAATTGAATGTAAAAAGTTTGCTGAGCATCGTAATTACTATTTTAAGGTGTATACTAGGCCTACCTGGATGTTGAGGCTGTGAAAAGACTTGCGGTTTACGGGGATATGGGTTGAGTGCAGTCTATGGCCCCAATAACTCTGGGGAACCCTGTGAAAGGAACATGCATGCTACATTAAATATAGCCTACAACAATATGCTCTGAATCAGCGTGTGTAAACAAAATCATATTAGTATTGTGTAAATTAGCTTAC
The DNA here is from genome assembly GCA_038501785.1 of Myoxocephalus aenaeus. NCBI lineage: Eukaryota > Metazoa > Chordata > Actinopteri > Perciformes > Cottidae > Myoxocephalus > Myoxocephalus aenaeus. The sequence goes on from JBAMJR010000081.1 coordinate 174,101, forward strand.
CCGCTATCTCATAAAAGGCCTCTTTTCCCCTTGGGGATTAATAAAGTATATATTCATTCATTCATTCATTCATTTTCACTGCCTGCGTCGGCAGGTGTCTGGGGAACACCATAAAGGCATCTAAGAGCCCCGCCACCTTATGGATGGCCCGGTAACATGAATGTTTGCTGAGGTTCTCTGCATCACCAACAGCTTACATGAAAGTACCTATAAGAATGAATGGATGGACTATGCCCTAATCAATTCATTAATGAATAAACAAACAAATGTATGAATTCACTTGGCTAGCTTTTTATGTCGCTCTTGTCCTTTTGGCTGATATCAATCCGTGTGGGACACAGCACACGCAAGATTGCCGCATAAATGAATGAGTAATTAAAAAATATATATATTTACTTGGGCTTACCTGTGGCGAAGAATCTCAGCGCAACACACACAATTTGCGGCACAGTAAGCGCCGGCTGCGGCGGTCCCATTGCCAACATGTGGCTCCAGCAGCTGGGTAACGTTCCTCAGTCCGCACCGCTCATACTAACCTCTCTGGAGCGCTGCTCCTACTGTCCTGCGCCTTCCTCAACGGGATTCTGTAGGAATGGGCAGGCCGTTTTTCCAAGACAATGATTGGCCAGTAGGCGTCTTCTAGACCCTGAGATCTTATCCGGGAACTCAAGCTGCTCCGGAGCAGGTTAGGCTTCAGCGTAAGTTACCGGGGCAACGTACCCCGCTAAGAAGTGAACCAGCTTCGTGAGACGGAAAACCCAGAAGTTAATCCAGAAGTTAATCCAGAAGTTAATCCAGAAGTTAATCCAGAAATTAATCCAGAAATTAATCCAGAAGTTAATCCAGAAATTAATCCAGAAGTTAATCCAGAAGTTAATCCAGAAATTAATCCAGAAGTTAATCCAGAAGTTACCTCGCTAAGAGGAAATCCAGCTCCGTGAGACAGGCCTCAGGTTCAGTTAAGTCAGAGTTCAGGTTCAGGGGATGGGATGTTGTGTTTATTTATTGTGTTTTAATACTTGGCACAGAGTTTTATTAAACATGTCCATGTATTTGTACTGATGTTGTGTTTATTTATTGTGTTTTAATACTTGGCACAGAGTTTTATTAAACATGTCCATGTATTTGTACTGATGTTGTGTTTATTTATTGTGTTTTATTGTATAAAGTCTTAATAAACTGGCTGGTTAAGTGACTGACAGGTGGTTTCAGGTCTTCCTGGTGTGTGACCCCGCCCCCTCAGCTGTTGGTAACTTCCGGTTCCGGGTTCTTCTCCGTGCAGCAGCAGAGCAGAGGGAGGAAGATGGCGGCGGCCCAGTCGGACAGAGACCCTCCGTCTCTTCTGTGTTCAGAGTTCCTGCACTTCTCCGCCAAAGACACCGCGCTGGTGAGAGGCTCTCGAGCTGCCCGTTACCCCGCCCCCTCACCTGTCACCTGTCACTACGTCACAGCGCGAGCGCTCTCCTGCTTAATCTGCTCGAGGAGCTAATGCTAACGTTAATGCGCGGAGTGATCTGCAAAACATCTGGATGAGTGACGCGTCCGCGCAATATTTAACGTGTATTTATTGTTGTTTTGTAATGTGTATCTATTGTGTATTTATTGTTTATTTATTAATGCGTATTTAATGTGTATTTATTGTTGTTTTGTAATGTGTATCTATTGTGTATTTATTGTTTATTTATTAATGCGTATTTAATGTGTATTTATTGTGTAGTTATTGTTTTTGAATGTGTATTTATTGTTTAGTTTATCATTTATTTAATGTTTATTTATTATTTATTTATCATTTATTTAATGTTTATTTATTATTTATTTAATGTGTATTTTTTTATGTCTATTTAATGTGTATTTATTATTTATTTAATGTGTATTCAAGGTGTATTCAGCGTGTATTCAGCGTGTATTCAGCGTGTATTCAAGGTGTATTCAAGGTGTATTCAGCGTGTATTCAAGGTGTATTCAAGGTGTATTCAGCGTGTATTCAGCGTGTATTCAGCGTGTATTCAAGGTGTATTCAAGGTGTATTCAGCGTGTATTCAAGGTGTATTCAAGGTGTATTCAGCGTGTATTCAAGGTGTATTCAAGGTGTATTCAGCGTGTATTCAAGGTGTATTCAAGGTGTATTCAAGGTGTATTCAGCGTGTATTCAGCGTGTATTCAAGGTGTATTCAAGGTGTATTCAGCGTGTATTCAAGGTGTATTCAAGGTGTATTCAGAGTGTATTCAGCGTGTATTCAGCGTGTATTCAGCGTGTATTCAAGGTGTATTCAAGGTGTATTCAAGGTGTATTCAAGGTGTATTCAAGGTGTATTCAGCGTGTATTCAAGGTGTATTCAAGGTGTATTCAGCGTGTATTCAAGGTGTATTCAGCGTGTATTCAAGGTGTATTCAAGGTGTATTCAGCGTGTATTCAGCGTGTATTCAGCGTGTATTCAGCGTGTATTCAAGGTGTATTCAAGGTGTATTCAAGGTGTATTCAAGGTGTATTCAGCGTGTATTCAAGGTGTATTCAAGGTGTATTCAGCGTGTATTCAAGGTGTATTCAAGGTGTATTCAGCGTGTATTCAAGGTGTATTCAAGGTGTATTCAGCGTGTATTCAAGGTGTATTCAAGGTGTATTCAGAGTGTATTCAGCGTGTATTCAAGGTGTATTCAGAGTGTATTCAAGGTGTATTCAGAGTGTATTCAAGGTGTATTCAAGGTGTATTCAGCGTGTATTCAAGGTGTATTCAGCGTGTATTCAAGGTGTATTCAGAGTGTATTCAAGGTGTATTCAAGGTGTATTCAGCGTGTATTCAGCGTGTATTCAAGGTGTATTCAAGGTGTATTCAGCGTGTATTCAAGGTGTATTCAAGGTGTATTCAGAGTGTATTCAGCGTGTATTCAAGGTGTATTCAGAGTGTATTCAAGGTGTATTCAAGGTGTATTCAAGGTGTATTCAGCGTGTATTCAGCGTGTATTCAGCGTGTATTCAAGGTGTATTCAGCGTGTATTCAAGGTGTATTCAGCGTGTATTCAAGGTGTATTCAGCGTGTATTCAGCGTGTATTCAGCGTGTATTCAAGGTGTATTCAGCGTGTATTCAAGGTGTATTCAAGGTGTATTCAAGGTGTATTCAAGGTGTATTCAGCGTGTATTCAGCGTGTATTCAGCGTGTATTCAAGGTGTATTCAGCGTGTATTCAAGGTGTATTCAAGGTGTATTCAGCGTGTATTCAAGGTGTATTCAGCGTGTATTCAAGGTGTATTCAGCGTGTATTCAAGGTGTATTCAAGGTGTATTCAGCGTGTATTCAAGGTGTATTCAGCGTGTATTCAGCGTGTATTCAGCGTGTATTCAGCGTGTATTCAAGGTGTATTCAGCGTGTATTCAAGGTGTATTCAAGGTGTATTCAAGGTGTATTCAAGGTGTATTCAAGGTGTATTCAAGGTGTATTCAGCGTGTATTCAAGGTGTATTCAAGGTGTATTCAGCGTGTATTCAAGGTGTATTCAAGGTGTATTCAGAGTGTATTCAAGGTGTATTCAGAGTGTATTCAGAGTGTATTCAAGGTGTATTCAGAGTGTATTCAGCGTGTATTCAACGTGTATTTATCTCCTCCCTCCTCAGAGGTGGCTGGCGGCGGCCGACCTGCAGCAGGAGGTGTTCCATCACCTGGCCGTGTACGTACCCAGAATCCTTTGCTTGGGGCCGAGTGGCAGCAGCAGCAGGGAGGAGCAGCAGGAGGAGCAGCAGGAGGACCTGGCCTCCCAGCTGCTCCTCCTGGCCCCTCTGGAGTGGCTCCTGCTGGGGGAGGAGCCGGCCACCGGCCTGCACCTCCTGCAGGAGAACAACCAGCCGTCACCGCTGTGTGGACACGTGTTCAAGGTGGGAGAGCCCACCTACTCCTGCAGGTACTTATACACAGGTAGTATGCACCTCCTGCAGGTACTTATACACACATATACACAGGTAGTATACACCTACTCCTGCAGGTACTTATACACAGGTAGTATGCACCTCCTGCAGGTACTTATACACACATATACACAGGTAGTATACACCTACTCCTGCAGGTACTTATACACAGGTAGTATGCACCTCCTGCAGGTACTTATACACACATATACACAGGTAGTATACACCTACTCCTGCAGGTACTTATACACAGGTAGTATGCACCTCCTGCAGGTACTTATAAACACATATACACAGGTAGTATACACCTACTCCTGCAGGTACTTATACACAGGTAGTATGCACCTCCTGCAGGTACTTATACACACATATACACAGGTAGTATACACCTACTCCTGCAGGTACTTATACACAGGTAGTATGCACCTCCTGCAGGTACTTATACACACATATACACAGGTAGTATACACCTACTCCTGCAGGTACTTATACACAGGTAGTATGCACCTCCTGCAGGTACTTATACACACATATACACAGGTAGTATACACCTACTCCTGCAGGTACTTATACACACATATATACACAGGTAGTATACACCTCCTGCAGCTACTTATACACACATATAGCAGTGTTTTCTCTAGGGTTACAGCTTTGGGGTCTCAGTGAGGTCGGCTTTTGGCAAGACGCCAGAGTCTTGGGGTCCGCATGCGCAGCGTATCGTTAACATTTACCCCAAAGTACAGGCATTTCTTCATGTATCTATTAAAGACTTAGTTTTACGTCCCTGTACTTTTCTTTGTAATATGTGAAGTTCTCAATAAAGTTCTTGAAATGAAAACATTCAGCATTTCCTCTTGCGGCCCCGCCTGTAATACGCCCCAGTTTGAGAAATAGTGACTTAAAGGAAACATGGAGTTCATTTATTTTAAGGTGTTGTCACTGCAGTGAGTCTTTCACGGCTTTTGGAAGAACATTTCCAGAGCGTCTCGCCATGCGAAGTCAGAAACGTCTGGCCCATCTATCGAGCTCCACAGAGGGTCTCCTTGTAGTCTGTCAAGAGGGTCTCCTTGTAGTCCGTCAAGAGGGTCTCCTTGTAGTCTGTCAAGAGGGTCTCCTTGTAGTCCGTCAAGAGGGTCTCCTTGTAGTCCGTCAAGAGGGTCTATTATTGATTGTTGTTTTTCTGAGTTTGTACTCATGATTGAATGCACTATTGTAAGTCGCTTTGGATAAAAGCGTCAGCTAAATGACATGTAATGTAATGTAAAATGTCTCCTTGTAGTCCGTCAAGAGGGTCCCCTTGTAGTCCGTCAAGAGGGTCCCCTTGTAGTCCGTCAAGAGGGTCTCCTTGTAGTCTATAAAGAGGGTCCCCTTGTAGTCCGTCAAGAGGGTCCCCTTGTAGTCCGTCAAGAGGGTCCCCTTGTAGTCCGTCAAGAGGGTCTCCTTGTAGTCCGTCAAGAGGGTCTCCTTGTAGTCCGTCAAGAGGGTCTCCTTGTAGTCCGTCAAGAGGGTCCCCTTGTAGTCCGTCAAGAGGGTCCCCTTGTAGTCCGTCAAGAGGGTCTCCTTGTAGTCCGTCAAGAGGTTCCCCTTGTAGTCTATAAAGAGGGTCCCCTTGTAGTCTATAAAGAGGGTCTCCTTGTAGTCCGTCAAGAGGGTCCCCTTGTAGTCCGTCAAGAGGGTCCCCTTGTAGTCCGTCAAGAGGGTCCCCTTGTAGTCCGTCAAGAGGGTCCCCTTGTAGTCCGTCAAGAGGGTCTCCTTGTAGTCTATAAAGAGGGTCCCCTTGTAGTCTATAAAGAGGGTCCCCTTGTAGTCTATAAAGAGGGTCCCCTTGTAGTCTATAAAGAGGGTCCCCTTGTAGTCCGTCAAGAGGGTCTCCTTGTAGTCTATAAAGAGGGTCCCCTTGTAGTCCGTCAAGAGGGTCCCCTTGTAGTCCGTCAAGAGGGTCTCCTTGTAGTCTATAAAGAGGGTCCCCTTGTAGTCCGTCAAGAGGGTCCCCTTGTAGTCCGTCAAGAGGGTCCCCTTGTAGTCTATAAAGAGGGTCCCCTTGTAGTCCGTCAAGAGGGTCCCCTTGTAGTCCGTCAAGAGGGTCCCCTTGTAGTCCGTCAAGAGGGTCCCCTTGTAGGCCGTCAAGAGGGTCCCCTTGTAGTCCGTCAAGAGGGTCCCCTTGTAGTCCGTCAAGAGGGTCTCCTTGTAGTCTATAAAGAGGGTCCCCTTGTAGTCTATAAAGAGGGTCCCCTTGTAGTCTATAAAGAGGGTCCCCTTGTAGTCTATAAAGAGGGTCCCCTTGTAGTCTATAAAGAGGGTCTTCTTGTAGTCTATAAAGAGGGTCTTCTTGTAGTCCGTCAAGAGGGTCCCCTTGTAGTCCGTCAAGAGGGTCCCCTTGTAGTCCGTCAAGAGGGTCTCCTTGTAGTCCGTCAAGAGGGTCCCCTTGTAGGCCGTCAAGAGGGTCCCCTTGTAGTCCGTCAAGAGGGTCCCCTTGTAGTCCGTCAAGAGGGTCCCCTTGTAGTCTATAAAGAGGGTCCCCTTGTAGTCTATAAAGAGGGTCTTCTTGTAGTCTATAAAGAGGGTCTTCTTGTAGTCTATAAAGAGGGTCCCCTTGTAGTCCGTCAAGAGGGTCTCCTTGTAGTCCGTCAAGAGGGTCTCCTTGTAGTCCGTCAAGAGGTTCCCCTTGTAGTCCGTCAAGAGGTTCCCCTTGTAGTCTATTCAATTCAATTCAATTCAGTTTATTTTATATAGCCCAACATCACAAATACAAGTTTGCCTCGGAGGGCTTTACAGTCTGTAACATAACATCCTGTCCCGGGACCTCACATCGGATCAGGAAAAACTCCCCTAGAAAGATAGTAAAAACCCTTTCACAGGGAAAAAAGGGAAGAAACCTGAGGGAGAGCAACAGAGGAGGATCCCTCTCCCCGGATGGACAGAAGCAATAGATGTCATGTGGCCAGAATGAATAGCGTAGTTACAGCACATTCAATGAATATGACAGAAATTATTCATATAATGAGTATTAGGCACGGTCCATGGTCCTGATAATCCATGAAGCAGAAGGCGGTAGAGAGGAGGGGGGCATCAGAAGGGCCATGGCAGCAGGCAGGACCGGTTCCAGGCCGGTTCCATCAGCAGGGCCATGGCAGCAGGCAGGACCGTTTCCAGGCAGCCATGGATCCATGGCAGGAGGGGTGGGTGGGGGGGCGGCAGGACCCGGGGCAGGACCCGGGGTAGTACCCGGGGCAGGACCGGTTCCAGGCAGCCATGAATCCATGGAAAAAGAAAGTAGAGTTAGTAATGTGCATTGAAGAGACAATAGTTTATCCAGATGGAGAGAAAGAAGAGGAGAGGAGGAGTGAAAGAGGAAGAGAAGAGGAGCGAAAGAGGAAGAGAAGAGGAGCTCAGTGTATCCTAAGATGTCCCCCAGCAGTCTAGGCCTATAGCAGCATATCTAGGGGCTGGACCAGGGCAAACCTGAGCCAGCCCTAACTATAAGCCTGAAACAGCCCTAAGTATAAGCGCTATCAAAGAGGAAAGTCTTAAGTCTACTCTTAAATGAGGTGACTGTGTCTGCCCCCCGGACTGAAAGTGGAAGCTGATTCCACAGAAGAGGAGCACGATAACTGAAAGCTCTAGCCCCCAACCTACTTTTTAAGACTCTGGGAACCACAAGTAACCCTGCATTCAGTGAGCGTAACGCTCTGGTGGGGTAATATGGCACTATAAGCTCTTTAAGATATGATGGTGCATCACCAGCTAAGGCTTTATAGGTGAGGAGGAGGATTTTAAATATGATTCTCGATCTTACAGGAAGCCAGTGGAGAGCAGCTAATACAGGAGTAATGTGATCTCTCTTCCGAGTCCTTGTTAGTACACGAGCTGCAGCATTCTGGATCAGCTGGAGAGACCCAAGGGACTTTCCGGAGCAGCCTGATAATACGGAGTTACAGTAATCCAGTCTTGAAGTAACAAATGCGTGGATCAATGTTTCTGCATCGCTTTGAGACAGGATGTGCCGGATCTTTGAGATGTTCCGTAGGTGAAAAATGGCAGTCCTTGAGATCTGTTTCACGTGGGAGCCAAAGGATAGGTCCTGGTCAAAAATAACTCTGAGATTCCTCACGGTGGTGGTGGATGCCAGAGCGATGCCATCCAGGGAAACCATATCGTCAGATAGTTGATTTCTGAGGTGTTCTGGGCCGAGTAGAATAACTTCAGTCTTGTCAGAGTTCAGCAACAGGAAGTTGCAGGTCATCCAGGTTTTGATGTCTTTAAGACACGCTTGAAGTTTAGTGACCTGGTGGATTTCATCTGGCTTGATTGACAGATATAGTTGAGTATCATCGGCATAACAGTGAAAGTTTATGGAGTGTTTTCTGATAATATTGCCTAAAGGAAGCATATACAAGGTGAATAAAATTGGTCCAAGCACAGAACCTTGTGGAACTCCATGACGAACGGCGGTGGTCATCGAGGCCTCATCGTTTACAAATACAAACTGAGATCATCTGATAAATACGACTTAAACCAGCTTAGTGCTGTACCTTTAATACCAATTGACTGGTCTAGTCTCTGTAATAAGATGTCATGGTCAATGGTGTCAAATGCTGCACTAAGGTCTAACAGGACAAGTACAGAGACAAGTCCCCTATCTGATGCAACTAGAAGGTCATTAGTAATTGTCACTAGTGCTGTCTCTGTGCTATGATGCTTTCTAAATCCTGACTGAAATTCCTCAAATAAACTATTGTTATGTAAAAAGTCGCACAACTGATTTGCGACTACCTTCTCCAGTATCTTAGAGAGGAAGGGAAGGTTAGAGATAGGTCTGTAGTTAGCCAACACCTCTGGATCCAGAGTGGGCTTTTTAAGAAGAGGTTTAATTACAGCTACTTTAAAAGACTGTGGTACATGACCCATTAGTAAAGACCCATTGATAATATCTAGTACAGAGGCACAAATTAAGGGTAAAACTTCTTTAAACAGCTTTGTCGGAACAGGGTCTAGGAGACAGGTAGAAGATTTAGAAGTAGAAACCATTGAAGACAGTTGGTCGAGGTTGATGGTAAAAAATCCATCCAGACGCACAACAGGGCCCACAGCCTCCTCCATGGTCATCCCACCTGAGGATGGACCGGCAGTAGTCGAGGGCAGGAGATCACCGATCCTGTCTCTAATGGCCATAATCTTATCATTGAAGAAGTTCATAAAGTCATTACTACTGAGGTCTATAGGAATACACAGATCCACCGAGCTATGACTCTCAGCCAGCCTGGCCACAGTGCTAAAGAGAAACCTAGGGTTGCTCTTGTTTTTCTCTATTAGTGATGAGTAGTAGGCTCCTCTGGCATTACGGAGGGCCTTCTTATATGTTCTCAGACTATCCCGCCAAACCAACCGGGACTCCTCCAGACCGTTGGAACGCCATATGCCCTCAAGCTTCCGTGATGCTTGCTTCAATATGCGGGTCTGAGGGTTGTACCATGGAGCGAGCCTCCTTTGCTTAATGATCCTCTTTTTTAGAGGGGCTATCGAGTCCAGCGTCACTCTCAGTGAGCCAGTAGCACTATCAACGAGCTGATCAATCTGGGAGGGAGTAAAGTTAGCACAGGAGTCATCTGTTATATTGAGACATGGTAATGAATTAAATACAGAAGGAATCGCTTCCTTAAATCTAGCAACAGCACCGTCAGTTAGACATCTGGTGTAAAAACTCTTGCCTAACGCTGTACAATCTGGTAGCATAAACTCAAAAGTTATAAGGCAATGGTCTGATAAAAGAGGGTTCTGTGGAAACACTACTAAATGCTCCACATCAATGCCATATGTAAGAACAAGGTCGAGGGTGTGGTTAAAGCAGTGAGTCGGTTCCTGTACTCTCTGACAGAAGCCAATCGAATCTAACAATAAGCTAAATGCAACACTAAGGCTATCATTGCTAACATCCACATGAATATTAAAATCACCTACAATAATAATAAGGTAAGAATAAGATAAGGTTATCAGTCTTAAGGACCAAACTTGACAAAAACTCAGAAAATTCAGATATAAATTCGGAGTACAAACCTGGTGCTCGGTATACCACGACAAACAGAATCGGCTGTACTGTTTTCCAGGTTGGATCCGAAATACTAAGAACAAGGCTTTCAAATGAGTTGCAGCTCAATCCAGGTTTAAGACCCATCAGCAGACCCGAGTCAAAGATGGCAGCTACTCCACCTCCTCGGCCGGTGCCTCGAGGAATGTGCATATTAACATGACTTGGAGGAGTAGATTCATTTAGGCTGACATATTCCTCATGTCTCAGCCAGGTTTCAGTAAGACAAAATACATCAATATGGTTGTCAGATATTAATTCATTTACTAATACAGCTTTAGAAGACAAAGATCTAATATTTAGGAGTCCACATTTAATTATCCTATCGTGTTGCACTATTGCAGTAGTGGTGTTAACCTTTATGAGGTTGTTTTCTATAACTCCTCTTTTGGTTACTTTTGATTTAATTAATGTAAGTGGCCGTGGGACAGACACAGTCTCTATAGAGTTAAAGATGGGCAGCTGCCCTAAAGAAAATGCAGGAAGTGCAGAGAAGGGTGTAAGACTACAACTCTGCTTCTGCTTCCTGGTATGTCTATAAAGAGGGTCCCCTTGTAGTCTATAAAGAGGGTCTCCTTGTAGTCCGTCAAGAGGGTCTCCTTGTAGTCCGTCAAGAGGGTCCCCTTTTAGTCCGTCAAGAGGGTCCCCTTGTAGTCTATAAAGAGGGTCCCCTTGTAGTCTATAAAGAGGGTCTCCTTGTAGTCTATAAAGAGGGTCTCCTTGTAGTCTATAAAGAGGGTCTCCTTGTAGTCTATAAAGAGGGTCCCCTTGTAGTCTATAAAGAGGGTCTCCTTGTAGTCCGTCAAGAGGGTCTCCTTGTAGTCCGTCAAGAGGGTCCCCTTGTAGTCCGTCAAGAGGGTCCCCTTGTAGTCCGTCAAGAGGGTCCCCTTGTAGTCCGTCAAGAGGGTCTCCTTGTAGTCCGTCAAGAGGGTCTCCTTGTAGTCTATAAAGAGGGTCCCCTTGTAGTCCGTCAAGAGGGTCCCCTTGTAGTCTATAAAGAGGGTCCCCTTGTAGTCTATAAAGAGGGTCCCCTTGTAGTCTATAAAGAGGGTTCCTTGTAGTCTATAAAGAGGGTCCCCTTGTAGTCTATAAAGAGGGTCCCCTTGTAGTCTATAAAGAGGGTCTCCTTGTAGTCTATAAAGAGGGTCCCCTTGTAGTCTATAAAGAGGGTCCCCTTGTAGTCTATAAAGAGGGTCCCCTTGTAGTCTATAAAGAGGGTCCCCTTGTAGTCTATAAAGAGGGTCCCCTTGTAGTCTATAAAGAGGGTCTCCTTGTAGTCTATAAAGAGGGTCCCCTTGTAGTCTATAAAGAGGGTCTCCTTGTAGTCTATAAAGAGGGTCTCCTTGTAGTCTATAAAGAGGGTCCCCTTGTAGTCTATAAAGAGGGTCTCCTTGTAGTCTATAAAGAGGGTCTCCTTGTAGTCTATAAAGAGGGTCTCCTTGTAGTCTATAAAGAGGGTCCCCTTGTAGTCTATAAAGAGGGTCTCCTTGTAGTCTATAAAGAGGGTCTCCTTGTAGTCTATAAAGAGGGTCCCCTTGTAGTCTATAAAGAGGGTCTCCTTGTAGTCTATAAAGAGGGTCTCCTTGTAGTCTATAAAGAGGGTCTCCTTGTAGTCTATAAAGAGGGTCTCCTTGTAGTCTATAAAGAGGGTCCCCTTGTAGTCTATAAAGAGGGTCCCCTTGTAGTCTATAAAGAGGGTCTCCTTGTAGTCTATAAAGAGGGTCTCCTTGTAGTCTATAAAGAGGGTCTCCTTGTAGTCTATAAAGAGGGTCCCCTTGTAGTCTATAAAGAGGGTCCCCTTGTAGTCTATAAAGAGGGTCTCCTTGTAGTCTATAAAGAGGGTCCCCTTGTAGTCTATAAAGAGGGTCTCCTTGTAGTCTATAAAGAGGGTCCCCTTGTAGTCTATAAAGAGGGTCTCCTTGTAGTCTATAAAGAGGGTCCCCTTGTAGTCTATAAAGAGGGTCTCCTTGTAGTCTATAAAGAGGGTCTCCTTGTAGTCTATAAAGAGGGTCTCCTTGTAGTCTATAAAGAGGGTCTCCTTGTAGTCTATAAAGAGGGTCTCCTTGTAGTCTATAAAGAGGGTCTCCTTGTAGTCTATAAAGAGGGTCCCCTTGTAGTCTATAAAGAGGGTCTCCTTGTAGTCCGTCAAGAAGCTGAAGGAGGAAGGTACATGTGAACCCTCCAGACCTCCCAGTCTGTTCAGTCCAGCCTGAAGACCCTCCAGAGCCTCTGGTCCTTCTGGAACCTCCTCAGCTTTAGTTTCTGTCAGCAGGAACCAGATGGACCATGACGTGGTCTACAGGTTCTCCTCTCTGGTTCCACACACCGTATCTGTTCACCGACCAGGATTACATAACCTGTGTGTGTGTGTGTGTGTGTGTGCAGGGAGTGTGCAGCTGATCCTACCTGTGTTCTGTGCATGAAGTGTTTCCTGGGAAGCATTCATAAAGAACATCGATACAGGGTGAGTACACACACACACACACACACACACACACACACACTGATCATACACAAGCACACACGAGTGTACTGACTGTGTGTGTGTAGATGACTACTGACAGTGTGTGTGTGTGTGTAGATGACTACTGACAGTGTGTGTGTGTGTGTGTGTGTGTGTGTGTGTAGATGACTACTGACAGTGTGTGTGTGTGTGTAGATGACTACTGACAGTGTGTGTGTGTGTGTGTGTGTAGATGACTACTGACAGTGTGTGTGTGTGTGTGTGTGTGTGTGTGTAGATGACTACTGACAGTGTGTGTGTGTGTGTGTAGATGACTACTGACAGTGTGTGTGTGTGTGTAGATGACTACTGACAGTGTGTGTGTGTGTGTGTAGATGACTACTGACAGTGTGTGTGTGTAGATGACTACTGACAGTGTGTGTGTGTGTGTGTAGATGACTACTGACAGTGTGTGTGTGTGTGTGTAGATGACTACTGACAGTGTGTGTGTGTGTGTGTAGATGACCACGTCAGGAGGTGGAGGTTTCTGTGACTGTGGAGACGCTGAAGCCTGGAAGAGAGGTCCTTACTGCCAGCAGCACAGCCTGGCACCCAGAGAGGCCGAGGAGGTGAGACCCGCTCTGCAGCTGTCTGTCTGTCAGTATAACATGTCTGTCTACCTGTCTGTCAGTATAACATGTCTGTCTGTCTACCTGTCTGTCAGTATAACATGTCTGTCTGTCTACCTGTCTGTCAGTATAACATGTCTGTCTGTCTACCTGTCTGTCAGTATAACATGTCTGTCTGTCTACCTGTCTGTCAGCATAACATGTCTGTCTACCTGTCTGTCAGTATAACATGTCTGTCTGTCTACCTGTCTGTCAGTATAACATGTCTGTCTGTCTACCTGTCTGTCAGTATAACATGTCTGTCTACCTGTCTGTCAGTATAACATGTCTGTCTGTCTACCTGTCTGTCAGCATAACATGTCTGTCTACCTGTCTGTCAGCATAACATGTCTGTCTAACTGTCTGTCAGTATAACATGTCTGTCTGTCTACCTGTCTGTCAGTATAACATGTCTGTCTACCTGTCTGTCAGCATAACATGTCTGTCTAACTGTCTGTCAGTATAACATGTCTGTCTGTCTACCTGTCTGTCAGTATAACATGTCTGTCTACCTGTCTGTCAGCATAACATGTCTGTCTACCTGTCTGTCAGCATAACATGTCTGTCTACCTGTCTGTCAGCATAACATGTCTGTCTACCTGTCTGTCAGCATAACATGTCTGTCTACCTGTCTGTCAGCATAACATGTCTGTCTACCTGTCTGTCAGCATAACATGTCTGTCTACCTGTCTGTCAGCATAACATGTCTGTCTACCTGTCTGTCAGTATAACATGTCTGTCTACCTGTCTGTCAGTATAACATGTCTGTCTACCTGTCTGTCAGTATAACATGTCCTGTCTGTCTACCTGTCTGTCAGTATAACATGTCCTGTCTGTCTACCTGTCTGTCAGCATAACATGTCTGTCTACCTGTCTGTCAGCATAACATGTCTGTCTACCTGTCTGTCAGCATAACATGTCTGTCTACCTGTCTGTCAGTATAACATGTCTGTCTACCTGTCTGTCAGCATAACATGTCTGTCTACCTGTCTGTCAGCATAACATGTCTGTCTACCTGTCTGTCAGCATAACATGTCTGTCTACCTGTCTGTCAGTATAACATGTCCTGTCTACCTGTCTGTCAGTATAACATGTCTGTCTACCTGTCTGTCAGCATAACATGTCTGTCTACCTGTCTGTCAGCATAACATGTCTGTCTACCTGTCTGTCAGTATAACATGTCCTGTCTGTCTACCTGTCTGTCAGTATAACATGTCTGTCTACCTGTCTGTCAGCATAACATGTCTGTCTACCTGTTTGTCAGCATAACATGTCTGTCTACCTGTCTGTCAGCATAACATGTCTGTCTACCTGTCTGTCAGCATAACATGTCTGTCTACCTGTCTGTCAGCATAACATGTCTGTCTACCTGTCTGTCAGCATAACATGTCTGTCTACCTGTCTGTCAGTATAACATGTCCTGTCTGTCTACCTGTCTGTCAGCATAACATGTCTGTCTACCTGTCTGTCAGTATAACATGTCCTGTCTGTCTACCTGTCTGTCAGCATAACATGTCTGTCTACCTGTCTGTCAGCATAACATGTCTGTCTACCTGTCTGTCAGCATAACATGTCTGTCTACCTGTCTGTCAGTATAACATGTCCTGTCTGTCTACCTGTCTGTCAGCATAACATGTCTGTCTACCTGTCTGTCAGCATAACATGTCTGTCTACCTGTCTGTCAGCATAACATGTCTGTCTACCTGTCTGTCAGCATAACATGTCTGTCTACCTGTCTGTCAGTATAACATGTCTGTCTACCTGTCTGTCAGCATAACATGTCTGTCTACCTGTCTGTCAGCATAACATGTCTGTCTACCTGTCTGTCAGTATAACATGTCTGTCTACCTGTCTGTCAGTATAACATGTCTGTCTACCTGTCTGTCAGCATAACATGTCTGTCTACCTGTCTGTCAGTATAACATGTCTGTCTACCTGTCTGTCAGCATAACATGTCTGTCTAGCTGTCTGTCAGTATAACATGTCTGTCTACCTGTCTGTCAGCATAACATGTCTGTCTACCTGTCTGTCAGTATAACATGTCCTGTCTGTCTACCTGTCTGTCAGTATAACATGTCCTGTCTGTCTACCTGTCTGTCAGTATAACATGTCCTGTCTGTCTACCTGTCTGTCAGCATAACATGTCTGTCTACCTGTCTGTCAGTATAACATGTCCTGTCTGTCTACATGTCTGTCAGTATAACATGTCCTGTCTGTCTACCTGTCTGTCAGCATAACATGTCTGTCTACCTGTCTGTCAGCATAACATGTCTGTCTACCTGTCTGTCAGTATAACATGTCCTGTCTGTCTACCTGTCTGTCAGCATAACATGTCTGTCTACCTGTCTGTCAGCATAACATGTCTGTCTACCTGTCTGTCAGCATAACATGTCTGTCTACCTGTCTGTCAGTATAACATGTCTGTCTACCTGTCTGTCAGCATAACATGTCTGTCTACCTGTCTGTCAGCATAACATGTCTGTCTACCTGTCTGTCAGCATAACATGTCTGTCTACCTGTCTGTCAGTATAACATGTCCTGTCTACCTGTCTGTCAGTATAACATGTCTGTCTACCTGTCTGTCAGCATAACATGTCTGTCTACCTGTCTGTCAGCATAACATGTCTGTCTACCTGTCTGTCAGTATAACATGTCCTGTCTGTCTACCTGTCTGTCAGTATAACATGTCTGTCTACCTGTCTGTCAGTATAACATGTCTGTCTGTCTACCTGTCTGTCAGCATAACATGTCTGTCTACCTGTCTGTCAGCATAACATGTCTGTCTACCTGTCTGTCAGCATAACATGTCTGTCTACCTGTCTGTCAGCATAACATGTCTGTCTACCTGTCTGTCAGCATAACATGTCTGTCTACCTGTCTGTCAGCATAACATGTCTGTCTACCTGTCTGTCAGTATAACATGTCCTGTCTGTCTACCTGTCTGTCAGCATAACATGTCTGTCTACCTGTCTGTCAGTATAACATGTCCTGTCTGTCTACCTGTCTGTCAGCATAACATGTCTGTCTACCTGTCTGTCAGCATAACATGTCTGTCTACCTGTCTGTCAGCATAACATGTCTGTCTACCTGTCTGTCAGTATAACATGTCCTGTCTGTCTACCTGTCTGTCAGCATAACATGTCTGTCTACCTGTCTGTCAGCATAACATGTCTGTCTACCTGTCTGTCAGCATAACATGTCTGTCTACCTGTCTGTCAGCATAACATGTCTGTCTAGCTGTCTGTCAGTATAACATGTCTGTCTACCTGTCTGTCAGTATAACATGTCTGTCTACCTGTCTGTCAGCATAACATGTCTGTCTACCTGTCTGTCAGTATAACATGTCC
Organism: Myoxocephalus aenaeus; assembly: GCA_038501785.1. Classification (NCBI taxonomy): domain Eukaryota; kingdom Metazoa; phylum Chordata; class Actinopteri; order Perciformes; family Cottidae; genus Myoxocephalus; species Myoxocephalus aenaeus. The sequence continues at coordinate 190,544 of JBAMJR010000081.1, forward strand.
TGTCTGTCTACCTGTCTGTCAGTATAACATGTCCTGTCTGTCTACCTGTCTGTCAGCATAACATGTCTGTCTACCTGTCTGTCAGTATAACATGTCCTGTCTGTCTACATGTCTGTCAGTATAACATGTCCTGTCTGTCTACCTGTCTGTCAGCATAACATGTCTGTCTACCTGTCTGTCAGCATAACATGTCTGTCTACCTGTCTGTCAGTATAACATGTCCTGTCTGTCTACCTGTCTGTCAGTATAACATGTCTGTCTGTCTACCTGTCTGTCAGCATAACATGTCTGTCTACCTGTCTGTCAGCATAACATGTCTGTCTACCTGTCTGTCAGTATAACATGTCTGTCTACCTGTCTGTCAGTATAACATGTCTGTCTGTCTACCTGTCTGTCAGCATAACATGTCTGTCTACCTGTCTGTCAGCATAACATGTCTGTCTACCTGTCTGTCAGTATAACATGTCCTGTCTGTCTACCTGTCTGTCAGTATAACATGTCCTGTCTGTCTACCTGTCTGTCAGCATAACATGTCTGTCTACCTGTCTGTCAGTATAACATGTCCTGTCTGTCTACATGTCTGTCAGTATAACATGTCCTGTCTGTCTACCTGTCTGTCAGCATAACATGTCTGTCTACCTGTCTGTCAGCATAACATGTCTGTCTACCTGTCTGTCAGTATAACATGTCCTGTCTGTCTACCTGTCTGTCAGTATAACATGTCTGTCTGTCTACCTGTCTGTCAGCATAACATGTCTGTCTACCTGTCTGTCAGCATAACATGTCTGTCTACCTGTCTGTCAGTATAACATGTCTGTCTACCTGTCTGTCAGTATAACATGTCTGTCTGTCTACCTGTCTGTCAGCATAACATGTCTGTCTACCTGTCTGTCAGTATAACATGTCCTGTCTGTCTACATGTCTGTCAGTATAACATGTCTGTCTACCTGTCTGTCAGTATAACATGTCCTGTCTGTCTACCTGTCTGTCAGCATAACATGTCTGTCTACCTGTCTGTCAGCATAACATGTCTGTCTACCTGTCTGTCAGTATAAAATGTCCTGTCTGTCGACCTGTCTGTCAGCATAACATGTCTGTCTACCTGTCTGTCAGTATAACATGTCCTGTCTGTCTACCTGTCTGTCAGTATAACATGTCTGTCTGTCTACCTGTCTGTCAGCATAACATGTCTGTCTACCTGTCTGTCAGTATAACATGTCTGTCTGTCTACCTGTCTGTCAGCATAACATGTCTGTCTACCTGTCTGTCAGCATAACATGTCTGTCTACCTGTCTGTCAGTATAACATGTCTGTCTACCTGTCTGTCAGTATAACATGTCTGTCTGTCTACCTGTCTGTCAGCATAACATGTCTGTCTACCTGTCTGTCAGTATAACATGTCCTGTCTGTCTACCTGTCTGTCAGCATAACATGTCTGTCTACCTGTCTGTCAGCATAACATGTCTGTCTACCTGTCTGTCAGTATAACATGTCCTGTCTGTCTACCTGTCTGTCAGCATAACATGTCTGTCTACCTGTCTGTCAGCATAACATGTCTGTCTACCTGTCTGTCAGTATAAAATGTCCTGTCTGTCGACCTGTCTGTCAGCATAACATGTCTGTCTACCTGTCTGTCAGTATAACATGTCCTGTCTACCTGTCTGTCAGTATAACATGTCCTGTCTGTCAGTATAACATGTCTGTCTGTCTACCTGTCTGTCCCTCCAGGATCCTGTCTCTGTGCTGCCTGCTGACATGGCTGCTCGTGGTTTCAGCATCTTCTCCATCCTCCTGAAGTACGCTGTGGACCTGCTGACCTGGAACCAGGAGAACCAGGAGAACCTGCTGCCTGCAGGACTGGAGCCCCCGTACGCACAGACACACACGCAGACATACGCACACACACAGACACACAGACACACGCACGCATACAGACACACGCACACACACGCAGACATATGCACGCACACAGACAGACACGCACACAGACACACGCACAGACAGACACGCACGCATACAGACACACGCACACAGACACACACGCACAGACACACACACACACGCATACAGACACACGCACACAGACACACACGCACACACACACGCAGACATACGCATGCAGACATACGCACGCACACAGACACACGCACAGACACACGCACGCATACAGACACAGACGCACACACAGACACACGCACGCACACAGACACACGCGCAGACACACGCACGCATACAGACACAGACGCACACACAGACACACGCACGCACGCACACAGACACACGCACAGACACACACGCAGACACACGCACGCATACAGACACAGACGCAGACACACGCACGCATACAGACACACACGCACAGACACACACACACGCAAACAGACACACACGCACAGACACACACGCACAGACGCACGCACAGACACACACACAGACAGACACACAAACACACAGACAGACAGACACACACACACAGACACACGCACGCATACAGACACACGCACACACACGCAGACATCAGAATCAGAATCAGAAACCGTTTATTGCCAGGAATGTTTTCACACAAACGAGGAATTTTTTGAGGCGGAAGGTGCATACATTGGACGTGGACATGGGACGTAGGACGAGACAAACAACAATCAACAATCAACGAAAACAACAACAGTGCAATTGGAGTGCGGTTGAATTAAAATATGTGTAGGATAAGCAAGTGCTCAGTCAACAGATACATTAATGTGAATGTACGTTAAAGTGACGTGTGTATTTAAGTTAAAAGTGTATGTTAAAGTGACGAGTGTTTAAGTGTGCGGTGTGCAGAGGAGTGTATGGTAGAGAGAAATAAAAATAAAAATAAAGAAGAGAATATAAAAATAAAAATTAAGAGTTAAAAATAAAAATTGAAAATTAAAATAGCTGGGGGTGACAGACAGTCAGTGGGGGACCCGAGCCCCATTGATGAGCCCGACTGCCGACGGGAAGAAACTGTTTGTGTGGCGTGAGGTCTTGGTCCTGATGGACCTCAGCCTCCTGCCAGAGGGGAGGGACTCCAACAGGATATGTCCAGAGAGAGGGGTCAGCTACAATCTTCCTAGCTCGCCTCAGAGTCCTGGAGGCGAACAAGTCCTGGAGGGACGGCAGATTACAGCCAATCACCTCTCAGCAGAGCGGATGATGCGCTGCAGCCTGGCCTTGTCCTTGGCAGTGGCTGCGGTGTGCCAGACGGTGATGGAGGAGCATGCACACAGACACACACACAGACACGCGCACAGACACGCGCACAGACACACACAAACACACACGCACAGACACACACACACACGCAGACATACGCACGCAGACATACGCACGCACAGACGCACGCACACAGACACACGCACAGACACGCACACAGACACGCATAGAGACGCACGCACAGACACACGCACAGACACACGCACACAGACACACGCACAGACACACGCACAGACGCACGCACAGACGCACGCACAGACACACGCACAGACACACGCACACAGACACGCGCACAGACACGCGCACAGACACACGCACAGAGACACACGCACAGACACACGCACACAGACACGCACACAGACGCACGCACAGACGCACGCACACAGACACGCACAGACGCACGCACAGGCACAGACACACGCACAGACACACGCACAGACACAGACACACGCACAGACACACGCACAGACAGACACACACACAGACACACGCACAGACACACGCACAGACACAGACACACGCACAGACACACGCACAGACACAGACACACGCACAGACACAGACACACGCACAGACACACGCACAGACACAGACACACGCACAGACACACGCACAGACACACGCACAGGCACAGACACACGCACAGACACACGCACAGACACACGCACAGACACAGACACACGCACAGACACACGCACACAGACACACACACAGACGCACACACAGACGCACACACAGACGCACACACAGACACACACAGACACACACACACACACACAGGCACACACAGACGCACACACACACACAGACACACACACAGACGCACACAGACACACACACACACACACACACACACAGACACACACACACACAGACAGACACACACAGACGCACACACAGACGCACACACAGACAGACACACACAGACGCACACACAGACGCACACACACACACGCACACACACAGACACACACACACACACACACACACAGACATACCCACAGACACACACACACACAGACGCACACACAGACAGACACACACACACACACACACGCGCACACACACAGACAGACACACACACGCACACACACACACACAGACACACGCACACACACAGACAGACACACACACACACACACACACGCACAGACACACGCACACAGACACACACACAGACACACACTAACACACACCGTGGTTGTAATGAACTGAGCAGCCTGTATGGGGCGCTGACAGCTCTCTACACTGTTAACCATACCCTTATAACACTGTGTGTGTGTGTGTGTGTGTGTGTGTGTGTGTGAGAGCAGGAACAGAGAGGACACATACTACTGCATGCTGTTCAATGATGAAGTCCACACGTATGAGCAGGTGATCTACACGCTGCAGAAAGCTGTCAACTGCAGCCAGAAAGAGGCCGTCAGCTTCGCCACCACTGTGGACCGAGACGTCAGTACTGCCATGTACACCTCACGCATATCTATCTATACATCTATACATCTATACATCTATCTATACATCTATACATCTATCTATACATCTATCTATCTATACATCTATACATCTATCTATACATCTATACATCTATCTATCCATCTATCTATCTATACATCTATCCATCTATCTATACATCTATACATCTATCTATCTATCTATACATCTATACATCTATCTATCTATCTATCTATACATCTATCTATACATCTATACATCTATCTATACATCTATCCATCTATCTATACATCTATACATCTATCTATACATCTATACATCTATACATCTATCTATACATCTATACATCTATCTATACATCTATCTATACATCTATCCATCTATACATCTATCTATCTATCTATACATCTATCTATCTATACATCTATCCATCTATCTATACATCTATACATCTATCTATCTATCTATCTATACATCTATACATCTATCTATCTATCTATACATCTATCTATCTATACATCTATCCATCTATCTATACATCTATACATCTATCTATCTATACATCTATCCATCTATCCATCTATCTATCTATACATCTATCCATCTATACATCTATCTATCTATCTATACATCTATCTATCTATACATCTATCCATCTATCTATACATCTATACATCTATCTATCTATCTATCTATACATCTATCTATCTATACATCTATACATCTATCTATACATCTATACATCTATCTATCTATCTATACATCTATACATCTATACATCTATCCATCTATCTATACATCTATACATCTATCTATCTATCTATACATCTATACATCTATCTATCTATACATCTATCTATCTATACATCTATACATCTATCTATACATCTATACATCTATCTATCTATCTATCTATACATCTATCTATCTATACATCTATCCATCTATCTATACATCTATACATCTATACATCTATCTATACATCTATCTATACATCTATACATCTATACATCTATCTATCTATCTATACATCTATACATCTATCTATCTATCTATACATCTATACATCTATCTATACATCTATACATCTATCTATACATCTATCTATACATCTATACATCTATACATCTATCTATCTATCTATACATCTATACATCTATCCATCTATCTATACATCTATACATCTATCTATACATCTATACATCTATCTATACATCTATACATCTATACATCTATCTATACATCTATACATCTATACATCTATCTATACATCTATACATCTATCTATACATCTATACATCTATACATCTATCTATACATCTATACATCTATACATCTATCTATCTATCTATCTATCTATACATCTATACATCTATCTATCTATCTATCTATCTATCTATACATATATACATCTATCTATCTATACATCCATCCATCCATCCATCCATCCATCCATCTCTGAGAGTGTGTGTGTGTGTGTGTGTGTTGCAGGGCAGGAAGTCGGTTCGGTATGGAGACTTCCAGTTCTGTGACCAGGCCAAGTCTGTAATAGTGGTGAGTGTGTGACATCACAGAGACATGCAGGAGGTGACTATGCTCTGTGACATCACTGTGACATCACTGTGACATCACTGTGACCCCCCTCACAGAGGAACACCAGCCGGCAGTCCAAACCCCTGCGGGTTCAGGTGATGCGCTCGTCTGTCGTCGCTCACCAGTGTTTCGCACTGAGGGCTCTCAGCTGGTTGGGTCAAATCATTCAGTACTCTGGTAAGTTGCTTCACTTCATTACCCATAATGCCTCACTGTGTGTGTGACGCGAGCGTGTCCCTGTTGCAGACGGGCTGAGGAGGGTCCTGTGTGAGGTCGGCCTGCAGAAAGGTCCAGAAGGAGAGTACTCGTCTCTGGTGGACAAGCTGATGCTCAACGACTCCAAGATGTGGAAAGGTACTGGAGTGAATACTACTTCTATACAGAGTACATAATACTTCTATACAGAGTACATAATACTTCTATACAGAGTACATAATACTTCTACACAGAGTACATAATACTTCTATACAGAGTACATAATACTTCTATACAGAGTACATAATACTTCTATACAGAGTACATAATACTTCTATACAGAGTACATAATACTTCGATACAGAGTACATAATACTTCTACACAGAGTACATAATACTTCTATACAGAGTACATAATACTTCTATACAGAGTACATAATACTTCTATACAGAGTACATAATACTTCTATACAGAGTACATAATACTTCTACACAGAGTATGTAATACTTCTATACAGAGTACATAATACTTCTATACAGAGTACATAATACTTCTATACAGAGTACATAATACTTCTATACAGAGTACATAATACTTCTATACAGAGTACATAATACTTCTATACAGAGTACATAATACTTCTATACAGAGTACATAATACTTCTATACAGAGTACATAATACTTCTATACAGAGTACATAATACTTCTATACAGAGTACATAATACTTCTATACAGAGTACATAATACTTCGATACAGAGTACATAATACTTCTACACAGAGTACATAATACTTCTATACAGAGTACATAATACTTCTATACAGAGTACATAATACTTCTACACAGAGTATGTAATACTTCTATACAGAGTACATAATACTTCTATACAGAGTACATAATACTTCTATACAGAGTACATAATACTTCTATACAGAGTACATAATACTTCTATACAGAGTACATAATACTTCTATACAGAGTACATAATACTTCTATACAGAGTACATAATACTTCTACACAGAGTATGTAATACTTCTATACAGAGTACATAATACTTCTATACAGAGTACATAATACTTCTATACAGAGTACATAATACTTCTATACAGAGTACATAATACTTCTATACAGAGTACATAATACTTCTATACAGAGTACATAATACTTCTACATACAGAGTATATAATACTTCTATACAGAGTACATAATACTTCTATACAGAGTACATAATACTTCTATACAGAGTACATAATACTTCTATACAGAGTACATAATACTTCTATACAGAGTACATAATACTTCTATACAGAGTACATAATACTTCTATACATAGTACATAATACTTCTATACAGAGTACATAATACTTCTATACAGAGTACATAATACTTCTATACAGAGTACATAATACTTCTACACAGAGTACATAATACTTCTACATACAGAGTACATAATACTTCTACATACAGAGTACATAATACTTCTATACAGAGTACATAATACTTCTATACAGAGTATATAATACTTCTACATACAGAGTACATAATACTTCTATACAGAGTATATAATACTTCTACATACAGAGTACATAATACTTCGATACAGAGTACATAATACTTCGATACAGAGTACATAATACTTCGATACAGAGTACATAATACTTCGATACAGAGTACATAATACTTCTACCTACAGAGTATATAATACTTCTACATACAGAGTACATAATACTTCTACATACAGAGTACATAATACTTCTATACAGAGTACATAATACTTCTATACAGAGTACATAATACTTCGATACAGAGTACATAATACTTCGATACAGAGTACATAATACTTCGATACAGAGTACATAATACTTCGATACAGAGTACATAATACTTCTACCTACAGAGTATATAATACTTCTACATACAGAGTACATAATACTTCTACATACAGAGTACATAATACTTCTACATACAGAGTACATAATACTTCTACCTACAGAGTATATAATACTTCTACCTACAGAGTATATAATACTTCTACATACAGAGTACATAATACTTCTACATACAGAGTACATAATACTTCTATACAGAGTACATAATACTTCTATACAGAGTACATAATACTTCTACATACAGAGTACATAATACTTCTACATACAGAGTACATAATACTTCTATACAGAGTACATAATACTTCTACATACAGAGTACATAATACTTCTACATACAGAGTACATAATACTTCTACATACAGAGTACATAATACTTCTACATACAGAGTACATAATACTTCTATACAGAGTACATAATACTTCTATACAGAGTACATAATACTTCTACACAGAGTACATAATACTTCTACACAGAGTACATAATACTTCTATACAGAGTACATAATACTTCTATACAGAGTACATAATACTTCTACACAGAGTACATAATACTTCTACACAGAGTACATAATACTTCTATACAGAGTACATAATACTTCTACACAGAGTACATAATACTTCTACACAGAGTACATAATACTTCTACACAGAGTACATAATACTTCTACACAGAGTACATAATACTTCTACACAGAGTACATAATACTTCTACACAGAGTACATAATACTTCTACATACAGAGTACATAATACTTCTACATACAGAGTACATAATACTTCTACATACAGAGTACATAATACTTCTATACAGAGTATATAATACTTCTACATACAGAGTACATAATACTTCGATACAGAGTACATAATACTTCGATACAGAGTACATAATACTTCGATACAGAGTACATAATACTTCGATACAGAGTACATAATACTTCTACCTACAGAGTATATAATACTTCTACATACAGAGTACATAATACTTCGATACAGAGTACATAATACTTCGATACAGAGTACATAATACTTCGATACAGAGTACATAATACTTCGATACAGAGTACATAATACTTCGATACAGAGTACATAATACTTCTACCTACAGAGTATATAATACTTCTACCTACAGAGTACATAATACTTCTACATACAGAGTACATAATACTTCTATACAGAGTATATAATACTTCTACATACAGAGTACATAATACTTCGATACAGAGTACATAATACTTCGATACAGAGTACATAATACTTCGATACAGAGTACATAATACTTCGATACAGAGTACATAATACTTCGATACAGAGTACATAATACTTCTACCTACAGAGTATATAATACTTCTACATACAGAGTACATAATACTTCTACATACAGAGTACATAATACTTCTATACAGAGTACATAATACTTCTACCTACAGAGTATATAATACTTCTACATACAGAGTACATAATACTTCTACATACAGAGTACATAATACTTCTATACAGAGTACATAATACTTCTATACAGAGTACATAATACTTCTATACAGAGTACATAATACTTCTATACAGAGTATATAATACTTCTACATACAGAGTACATAATACTTCTACATACAGAGTACATAATACTTCTATACAGAGTACATAATACTTCTACCTACAGAGTATATAATACTTCTACATACAGAGTACATAATACTTCTATACAGAGTACATAATACTTCTACCTACAGAGTATATAATACTTCTACATACAGAGTACATAATACTTCTACATACAGAGTACATAATACTTCTACACAGAGTACATAATACTTCTACATACAGAGTACATAATACTTCTACATACAGAGTACATAATACTTCTATACAGAGTACATAATACTTCTATACAGAGTACATAATACTTATATACAGAGTACATAATACTTCTACATACAGAGTACATAATACTTCTACATACAGAGTACATAATACTTCTATACAGAGTACATAATACTTCTACATACAGAGTATATAATACTTCTACATACAGAGTACATAATACTTCTATACAGAGTACATAATACTTCTATACAGAGTACATAATACTTCTATACAGAGTACATAATACTTCTACATACAGAGTACATAATACTTCTACATACAGAGTACATAATACTTCTATACAGAGTACATAATACTTCTACATACAGAGTACATAATACTTCTACATACAGAGTACATAATACTTCTACATACAGAGTACATAATACTTCTACATACAGAGTACATAATACTTCTATACAGAGTACATAATACTTCTATACAGAGTACATAATACTTCTACATACAGAGTACATAATACTTCTACATACAGAGTATATAATACTTCTACCTACAGAGTATGTAATACTTCTATACAGAGTACATAATACTTCTATACAGAGTATATAATACTTCTACATACAGAGTACATAATACTTCTACATACAGAGTACATAATACTTCTATACAGAGTACATAATACTTCTACATACAGAGTACATAATACTTCTATACAGAGTACATAATACTTCTACATACAGAGTACATAATACTTCTATACAGAGTACATAATACTTCTATACAGAGTACATAATACTTCTATACAGAGTACATAATACTTCTATACAGAGTATATAATACTTCTATACAGAGTACATAATACTTCTACATACAGAGTACATAATACTTCTACATACAGAGTACATAATACTTCTATACAGAGTACATAATACTTCTATACAGAGTACATAATACTTCTATACAGAGTATATAATACTTCTATACAGAGTACATAATACTTCTACATACAGAGTACATAATACTTCTACATACAGAGTACATAATACTTCTATACAGAAGTACATAATACTTCTATACAGAGTACATAATACTTCTACATACAGAGTACATAATACTTCTATACAGAGTATATAATACTTCTACATACAGAGTACATAATACTTCTACATACAGAGTACATAATACTTCTATACAGAGTACATAATACTTCTACATACAGAGTACATAATACTTCTATACAGAGTATATAATACTTCTACATACAGAGTACATAATACTTCTACATACAGAGTACATAATACTTCTATACAGAGTACATAATACTTCTACCTACAGAGTATATAATACTTCTACATACAGAGTACATAATACTTCTACATACAGAGTACATAATACTTCTATACAGAGTACATAATACTTCTATACAGAGTATATAATACTTCTACATACAGAGTATATAATACTTCTACATACAGAGTACATAATACTTCTACATACAGAGTACATAATACTTCTATACAGAGTACATAATACTTCTACATACAGAGTACATAATACTTCTATACAGAGTACATACTACTTCTACATACAGAGTACATAATACTTCTACATACAGAGTACATAATACTTCTATACAGAGTATATAATACTTCTACATACAGAGTACATAATACCTTCGATACAGAGTACATAATACTTCGATACAGAGTACATAATACTTCGATACAGAGTACATAATACTTCTACCTACAGAGTATATAATTACTTCTACATACAGAGTACATAATACTTCTACATTACAGAGTACATAATACTTCTATACAGAGTACATAATACTTCTACCTACAGAGTATATAATACTTCTACATACAGAGTACATAATACTTCTACATACAGAGTACATAATACTTCTATACAGAGTACATAATACTTCTATACAGAGTATATAATACTTCTACATACAGAGTACATAATACTTCTACATACAGGGAGTACAATAATACTTCTATACAGAGTACATAATACTTCTACATACAGAGTACATAATACTTCTATACAGAGTACATAATACTTCTACATACAGAGTACATAATACTTCTATACAGAGTACATAATACTTCTACATACAGAGTACATAATACTTCTATACAGAGTATATAATACTTCTACATACAGAGTATATAATACTTCTACATACAGAGTATATAATACTTCTACATACAGAGTATATAATACTTCTACATACAGAGTATATAATACTCTACATACAGAGTATATAATACTTCTATACAGAGTATATAATACTTCTACCTACAGAGTATGTAATACTTCTATACAGAGGCTATAATACTTCTACATACAGAGTACATAATACTTCTACATACAGAGTACATAATACTTCGATACAGAGTACATAATACTTCGATACAGAGTACATAATACTTCGATACAGAGTACATAATACTTCGATACAGAGTACATAATACTTCTACCTACAGAGTATATAATACTTCTACATACAGAGTACATAATACTTCGATACAGAGTAACATAATACTTCGATACAGAGTACATAATACTTCGATACAGAGTACATAATACTTCGATACAGAGTACATAATACTTCGATACAGAGTACATAATACTTCTACCTACAGAGTATATAATACTTCTACCTACAGAGTACATAATACTTCTACATACAGAGTACATAATACTTCTATACAGAGTATATAATACTTCTACATACAGAGTACATAATACTTCGATACAGAGTACATAATACTTCGATACAGAGTACATAATACTTCGATACAGAGTACATAATACTTCGATACAGAGTACATAATACTTCGATACAGAGTACATAATACTTCTACCTACAGAGTATATAATACTTCTACATACAGAGTACATAATACTTCTACATACAGAGTACATAATACTTCTATACAGAGTACATAATACTTCTACCTACAGAGTATATAATACTTCTACATACAGAGTACATAATACTTCTACATACAGAGTACATAATACTTCTATACAGAGTACATAATACTTCTATACAGAGTACATAATACTTCTATACAGAGTACATAATACTTCTATACAGAGTATATAATACTTCTACATACAGAGTACATAATACTTCTACATACAGAGTACATAATTACTTCTATACAGAGTACATAATACTTCTACCTACAGAGTATATAATACTTCTACATACAGAGTACATAATACTTCTATACAGAGTACATAATACTTCTACCTACAGAGTATATAATACTTCTACATACAGAGTACATAATACTTCCTACATACAGAGTACATAATACTTCTACACAGAGTACATAATACTTCTACATACAGAGTACATAATACTTCTACATACAGAGTACATAATACTTCTATACAGAGTACATAATACTTCTATACAGGAGTACATAATACTTCTATACAGAGTACATAATACTTTCTACATACAGAGTACATAATACTTCTACATACAGAGTACATAATACTTCTATACAGAGTACATAATACTTCTACATACAGAGTATATAATACTTCTACATACAGAGTACATAATACTTCTATACAGAGTACATAATACTTCTATACAGAGTACATAATACTTCTATACAGAGTACATAATACTTCTACATACAGAGTACATAATACCTTCTACATACAGAGTACATAATACTTCTATACAGAGTACATAATACTTCTACATACAGAGTACATAATACTTCTACATACAGAGTACATAATACTTCTACATACAGAGTACATAATACTTCTACATACAGAGTACATAATACTTCTATACAGAGTACATAATATTCTATACAGAGTACATAATACCTTCTATACAGAGTACATAATACTTCTACATACAGAGTACATAATACTTCTACATACAGAGTACATAATACTTCTATACAGAGTACATAATACTTCTACATACAGAGTACATAATACTTCTACATACAGAGTACATAATACTTCTACATACAGAGTACATAATACTTCTACATACAGAGTACATAATACTTCTACATACAGAGTATATAATACTTCTACCTACAGAGTATGTAATACTTCTATACAGAGTACATAATACTTCTATACAGAGTATATAATACTTCTACATACAGAGTACATAATACTTCTACATACAGAGTACATAATACTTCTATACAGAGTACATAATACTTCTACATACAGAGTACATAATACTTCTATACAGAGTACATAATACTTCTACATACAGAGTACATAATACTTCTATACAGAGTACATAATACTTCTATACAGAGTACATAATACTTCTATACAGAGTACATAATACTTCTATACAGAGTATATAATACTTCTATACAGAGTACATAATACTTCTACATACAGAGTACATAATACTTCTACATACAGAGTACATAATACTTCTATACAGGAGTACATAATACTTCTATACAGAGTACATAATACTTCTACATACAGAGTACATAATACTTCTATACAGAGTATATAATACTTCTACATACAGAGTACATAATACTTCTACATACAGAGTACATAATACTTCTATACAGAGTACATAATACTTCTACCTACAGAGTATATAATACTTCTACATACAGAGTACATAATACTTCTACATACAGAGTACATAATACTTCTATACAGAGTATATAATACTTCTACATACAGAGTATATAATACTTCTACATACAGAGTATATAATACTTCTACATACAGAGTACATAATACTTCTACATACAGAGTACATAATACTTCTATACAGAGTACATAATACTTCTACATACAGAGTACATAATACTTCTATACAGAGTACATAATACTTCTACATACAGAGTACATAATACTTCTACATACAGAGTACATAATACTTCTATACAGAGTATATAATACTTCTACATACAGAGTACATAATACTTCGATACAGAGTACATAATACTTCGATACAGAGTACATAATACTTCGATACAGAGTACATAATACTTCTACCTACAGAGTATATAATACTTCTACATACAGAGTACATAATACTTCTACATACAGAGTACATAATACTTCTATACAGAGTACATAATACTTCTACCTACAGAGTATATAATACTTCTACATACAGAGTACATAATACTTCTACATACAGAGTACATAATACTTCTATACAGAGTACATAATACTTCTATACAGAGTATATAATACTTCTACATACAGAGTACATAATACTTCTACATACAGAGTACATAATACTTCTATACAGAGTACATAATACTTCTACATACAGAGTACATAATACTTCTATACAGAGTACATAATACTTCTACATACAGAGTACATAATACTTCTATACAGAGTACATAATACTTCTACATACAGAGTACATAATACTTCTATACAGAGTATATAATACTTCTACATACAGAGTATATAATACTTCTACATACAGAGTATATAATACTTCTACATACAGAGTATATAATACTTCTACATACAGAGTATATAATACTTCTACATACAGAGTATATAATACTTCTATACAGAGTATATAATACTTCTACCTACAGAGTATGTAATACTTCTATACAGAGGCTATAATACTTCTACATACAGAGTACATAATACTTCTATACAGAGTATATAATACTTCTACATACAGAGTATATAATACTTCTATACAGAGTACATAATACTTCTATACAGAGTACATAATACTTCTATACAGAGTATATAATACTTCTACATACAGAGTACATAATACTTCTACATACAGAGTACATAATACTTCTATACAGAGTACATAATACTTCTACATACAGAGTACATAATACTTCTATACAGAGTACATAATACTTCTACATACAGAGTACATAATACTTCTATACAGAGTATATAATACTTCTACATACAGAGTACATAATACTTCTATACAGAGTATATAATACTTCTACATACAGAGTACATAATACTTCTATACAGAGTACATAATACTTCTACATACAGAGTACATAATACTTCTATACAGAGTACATAATACTTCTACATACAGAGTACATAATACTTCTATACAGAGTACATAATACTTCTACATACAGAGTACATAATACTTCTATACAGAGTATATAATACTTCTACATACAGAGTATATAATTATTTCTATACAGAGTATATAATACTTCTACCTACAGAGTATGTAATACTTCTATACAGAGGCTATAATACTTCTACATACAGAGTACATAATACTTCTATACAGAGTATATAATACTTCTACATACAGAGTATATAATACTTCTACCTACAGAGTACATAATACTTCTATACAGAGTATATAATACTTCTACATACAGAGTATATAATACTTCTACCTACAGAGTATGTAATACTTCTATACAGAGGCTATAATACTTCTACATACAGAGTACATAATACTTCTATACAGAGTACATAATACTTCTACATACAGAGTACATAATACTTCTACACAGAGTACATAATACTTCTACACAGAGTATATAATACTTCTACATACAGAGTATATAATACTTCTACATACAGAGTATATAATACTTCTACATACAGAGTACATAATACTTCTACATACAGAGTACATAATACTTCTACATACAGAGTATATAATACTTCTACACACAGAGTATATAATACTTCTACACACAGAGTACATAATACTTCTACACACAGAGTACATAATACTTCTACACAGAGTACATAATACTTCTACATACAGAGTATATAATACTTCTACATACAGAGTACATAATACTTCTACATACAGAGTACATAATACTTCTACATACAGAGTATATAATACTTCTACATACAGAGTACATAATACTTCTACACACAGAGTACATAATACTTCTACACAGAGTATATAATACTTCTACATACAGAGTACATAATACTTCTACATACAGAGTATATAATACTTCTATACAGAGTACATAATACTTCTACATACAGAGTACATAATACTTCTACATACAGAGTATATAATACTTCTATACAGAGTACATAATACTTCTACATACAGAGTATATAATACTTCTACATACAGAGTACATAATACTTCTACATACAGAGTATATAATACTTCTACATACAGAGTACATAATACTTCTACATACAGAGTACATAATACTTCTACATACAGAGTATATAATACTTCTACATACAGAGTATATAATACTTCTACATACAGAGTACATAATACTTCTACATACAGAGTATATAATACTTCTACATACAGAGTATATAATACTTCTACATACAGAGTATATAATACTTCTACATACAGAGTATATAATACTTCTATACAGAGTATATAATACTTCTACAGAGTACATAATACTTCTACAGAGTATATAATACTTTTACACTGAGTCTATACTATTTATATACTCAATATATACTATTATTATTCATATGACTTATATACTACTTATATACTATTTATATAAATGTATATACTACTTATATACTGCTTATATACTATGTATTATGTATATTACTTATATAATGCTTATATACTATTTATATACTATTTATGTTGTATACTAAGTATATACTATTTATATACTATGTATATTACTTATATACTATTTATTATGTATATTACTTATATAATGCTTATTATAATACTATTTATGTTACTTATATACTGCTTATATACTAAGAATATACTATTTATACAACTGATATTTAATTTATGTGTAATAGATGTGTGTAGATGTAATAGATGTGTGTAGATGTAATAGATGTGTGTAGATGTAATAGATGTGTGTAGATGTAATAGATGTGTGTACATGTAATAGATGTGTGTACATGTAATAGATGTGTGTAGATGTAATAGATGTGTGTAGATGTAATAGATGTGTGTAGATGTAATAGATGTGTGTAGATGTAATAGATGTGTGTACATGTAATAGATGTGTGTAGATGTAATAGATGTGTGTAGATGTAATAGATGTGTGTAGATGTAATAGATGTGTGTAGATGTAATAGATGTGTGTAGATGTAATAGATGTGTGTAGATGTAATAGATGTGTGTACATGTAATAGATGTGTGTAGATGTAATAGATGTGTGTACATGTAATAGATGTGTGTAGATGTAATAGATGTGTGTAGATGTAATAGATGTGTGTTTTCTCTGTAGGAGCGAGGAACATCTACCACCAGCTGCTGATGAACAGCCTCCTCATGGACCTCAAATACAAGAAGATCTTTGCCATCCAGTTTGCCAAGGTAACAAAACATTATCTGGTTTAACTAATCCTAACAACCAGAGCCTCTAAACGGTCCTACTGGTCATCTGGTTTAACTAATCCTAACAACCAGAGCCTCTAAACCAGGGGTGTCAAACATACGGCCCGCGGGCCGGATCCAGCCCGCCAGGGGGTCCAGTCCGGCCTGCGGGATAATTGTTAAAATTGCCACCGATCGAACCACCCATCCTCTGATTGAAAGACGGGCATGCTAACCATTGAGCCACAGTGCAATAGATTAGAGCACTGACATTACTACAGATATTGCTCAACTGGCCGTATTCATTCGTGATGTTGATGAGATTTTGGCGGTCCCCGAGGAGTTCCTTGAGTTGATACCTGACAGACATCTACAGCCATAACTTAAGTTTACTCCTTAACTTAAACCTTTAGTCCAGTTTACTCCTTAACTTAAACCTTTAGTCCAGTCTACTGCTTAACTTAAACCTTTAGTCCAGTTTACTCCTTAACTTAAACCTTTAGTCCAGTCTACTGCTTAACTTAAACCTTTAGTCCAGTTTACTCCTTAACTTAAACCTTTAGTCCAGTCTACTCCTTAACTTAAACCTTTAGTCCAGTCTACTCCTTAACTTAAACCTTTAGTCCAGTTTACTCCTTAACTTAAACCTTTAGTCCAGTCTACTGCTTAACTTAAACCTTTAGTCCAGTTTACTCCTTAACTTAAACCTTTAGTCCAGTCTACTCCTTAACTTAAACCTTTAGTCCAGTCTACTGCTTAACTTAAACCTTTAGTCCAGTCTACTCCTTAACTTAAACCTTTAGTCCAGTCTACTCCTTAACTTAAACCTTTAGTCCAGTCTACTCCTTAACTTAAACCTTTAGTCCAGTCTACTGCTTAACTTAAACCTTTAGTCCAGTCTACTGCTTAACTTAAACCTTTAGTCCAGTCTACTCTGTAACTTAAACCTTTAGTCCAGTCTACTCCTTAACTTAAACCTTTAGTCCAGTCTACTGCTTAACTTAAACCTTTAGTCCAGTCTACTCCTTAACTTAAACCTTTAGTCCAGTCTACTCCTTAACTTAAACCTTTAGTCCAGTCTACTTAACTTAAACCTTTAGTCCAGTCTACTTAACTTAAACCTTTAGTCCAGTCTACTTAACTTAAACCTTTAGTCCAGTCTACTGCTTAACTTAAACCTTTAGTCCAGTCTACTCCTTAACTTAAACCTTTAGTCCAGTCTACTGCTTAACTTAAACCTTTAGTCCAGTCTACTCCTTAACTTAAACCTTTAGTCCAGTCTACTTAACTTAAACCTTTAGTCCAGTCTACTTAACTTAAACCTTTTGTCCAGTCTACTTAACTTAAACCTTTAGTCCAGTCTACTGCTTAACTTAAACCTTTAGTCCAGTCTACTGCTTAACTTAAACCTTTAGTCCAGTCTACTCTGTAACTTAAACCTTTAGTCCAGTCTACTTAGTTTAAGTTAAGCAGTAGACTGGACTAAAGGTTTAAGTTAAGCAGTTAAGTCTACTTAACTTAAACCTTTAGTCCAGTCTACTTAACTTAAACCTTTAGTCCAGTCTACTTAACTTAAACCTTTAGTCCAGTGGCGGGCCAACAGACAGCTGGTCTCAGTGTTGTTAAAGTCCATGTGGTCCTGCTGGTCTTAAAGTCCATGTGGTCCTGCTGGTCTTAAAGTCCATGTGGTCCTGCTGGTCTTAAAGTCCATGTGGTCCTGCTGGTCTTAAAGTCCATGTGGTCCTGCTGGTCTCTGTCTCCCTGTAGAACTACAGACGCCTCCAGACAGACTTCATGGAGGACGACCATGAGCGCGTGGTGTCGGTGACCTCGCTGTCGGTGCAGCTCTTCACCGTCCCCACCATGGTGAGTCCCTCTTACACCTGTCTGTCTTTCTCTGCCTGTCTCCCCTCCTGGTGACCCAGGACCAGGACCAGGACCGTGAGTTCTCGGTCACCGACCCGCCGTGGTGAGTTGAGTCTGTCGGTGAGACACAGCAGTGACTCGTGAAGCTTGTTGTGAAACATCTGGACCTAGTGTCATATTTATTCAGTAAATGTTAATGATAATCACATATGATTCACTCTGTTACAATGAAGCCAGTTACATGATCATCTTCCACATAAGCTCCACATATAGATACATATAGATCTACATATAGATACATATAGATACACATTTAGATACATATAGATACACATATAGATCATATAGATACACATATAGATCATATAGATACACATATAGATACACATATAGATACACATATAGATACACATATAGATCATCATATAGATCATCATATAGATCATCATATAGATACATATAGATACACATTTAGATACATATAGATCTACATATAGATACATATAGATACATATAGATACACATTTAGATACATATAGATACACATATAGATCATATAGATCTACATATAGATACATATAGATACACATTTAGATACATATAGATACACATATAGATCTACATCAGAATCAGAATCAGAAACCGTTTATTGCCAGGAATGTTTTCACACAAACGAGGAATTTTTTGAGGCGGAAGGTGCATACATTGGACGTGGACATGGGACGTAGGACGAGACAAACAACAATCAACAATCAACGAAAACAACAACAGTGCAATTGGAATGCGGTTGAATTAAAATATGTGTAGGATAAGCAAGTGCTCAGTCAACAGATACGTTAATGTGAATGTACGTTAAAGTGACGTGTGTATTTAAGTTAAAGTGTATGTTAAAGTGACTAGTGTTTAAGTATGCGGTGTGCAGAGGAGTGTATGGTAGAGAGAAATAAAAATAAAGAAGAGAAAATAAAAATAAAAATTAAGAGTTAAAAATAAAAATTGAAAATTAAAATAACTGGGGGTGACAGAGTCAGTCAGTGGGGGACCCGAGCCCCATTGATGAGCCCGACTGCCGACGGGAAGAAACTGTTTGTGTGGCGTGAGGTCTTGGTCCTGATGGACCTCAGCCTCCTGCCAGAGGGGAGGGACTCCAACAGGATATGTCCAGAGAGAGGGGTCAGCTGCAATCTTCCTAGCTCGCCTCAGAGTCCTGGAGGCGAACAAGTGCTGGAGGGACGGCAGATTACAGCCAATCACCTCTCAGCAGAGCGGATGATGCGCTGCAGCCTGGCCTTGTCCTTGGCAGTGGCTGCGGTGTGCCAGACGGTGATGGAGGAGCACCGTCTGGCACACTGCAGCCACTGCCAAGGACAAGGCAAGGCTGCAGCGCATATAGATACACATATAGATACATATATAGATACATATATAGATACATATGGATACACATATAGATACACATATAGATACATATATAGATACACATATAGATACACATATAGATACACATATAGATACACATATAGATACATATATAGATACATATATAGATACACATATAGATCTACATATAGATACACATATAGATACACATATATCTACATATATATACATATAGATACACATATAGATACATATATAGATACATATATAGATACACATATAGATCTACATATAGTTACACATATAGATACACATATATCTACATATATATACATATAGATACACATATAGATCTACATATAGATCTACATATAGATACACATATAGATACACATATAGATACATATATAGATACACATATAGATACATATATAGATACATATATAGATACACATATAGATACACATATAGATACATATATAGATACACATATAGATACATATATAGATACACATATAGATCTACATATAGATACACATATATAGATACACATATAGATACACATATAGATACATATATAGATACACATATAGATACATATATAGATACACATATAGATACACATATAGATCTACATATATATACATATAGATACATATATAGATACATATATAGATACACATATAGATCTACATATAGATACATATATAGATACACATATAGATACATATAGATACACATATAGATACCCATATAGATACATATAGATACATATAGATCCACATATATATCTACATATAGATACATATATATAGATACACATATATAGATACATATATATATCTACATATATATACATATAGATCCACATATAGATACATATAGATACACATATAGATACATATATATAGATACACATATATAGATACATATATATCTACATATAGATACACATATAGATACATATAGATCCACATATAGATGTACATATAGATACACATATAGATGTACATATAGATCCACATATAGATCCACATATAGATACACATATAGATACATATAGATGTACATATAGATACATATAGATCCACATATAGATACACATATAGATGTACATATAGATACACATATAGATACACATATAGATACATATAGATGTACATATAGATACATATAGATGTACATATAGATACACATATATATATACATATATATCTACATATAGATCCACATATAGATACATATGTATCTATATGTGTATATATATCGATACATATAGATCTACATATAGATCTACATATAGATACATACAGATACATATTATCACAACCCGGCTCCAAGGCTGCAGCAAACAGGGAGACAAAGGAGCGGGCTGGAGGACCACAAGTGACCTTGAATCAGTTGTTCATCTGAGCATGTGCTCAGCAGTGAAGGAGACTAACGGGGCTAACGGGCTGGGGCTGTGCTGCAGGCCCGGATGCTGATGGTGGAGGAGAACCTGATGACCACCATCATCAGGACCTTTGTAGACCACCTCCGCCACCGAGACCTGCAGGGACGCTTCCAGTTCGACCGCTACACCGCCCAGCAGGCCTTCAAGTTCGGACGGGTCCAGAGTCTCATCGGGGACCTGAAGTGAGCACCAGTTACATCCTGGTTTATCCCAGTTACATACTGGTTTATCCCAGTTACATACTGGTTTATCCCAGTTACATCCTGGTTTATCCCAGTTACATCCTGGTTTATCCCAGTTACATCCTGGTTTATCCCAGTTACATCCTGGTTTATCCCAGTTACATCCTGGTTTATCCCAGTTACATACTGGTTTATCCCAGTTACATCCTGGTTTATCCCAGTTACATCCTGGTTTATCCCAGTTACATCCTGGTTTATCCCAGTTACATCCTGGTTTATCCCAGTTACATCCTGGTTTATCCCAGTTACATCCTGGTTTATCCCAGTTACATACTGGTTTATCCCAGTTACATCCTGGTTTATCCCAGTTACATCCTGGTTTATCCCAGTTACATACTGGTTTATCCCAGTTACATATTGGTTAATCCCAGTTACATACTGGTTTATCCCAGTTACATACTGGTTTATACCAGTTACATCCTGGTTTATACCAGTTAATGTGGCAGTTATATCCCAGTTACATACTGGTTTATCCCAGTTACATCCTGGTTTATCCCAGTTACATCCTGGTTTATCCCAGTTACATCCTGGTTTATCCCAGTTACATACTGGTTTATCCCAGTTACATACTGGTTTATCCCAGTTACATACTGGTTTATCCCAGTTACATACTAGTTTATACCAGTTACATCCTGGTTTATACCAGTTACATATTGGTTAATCCCAGTTACATACTGGTTTATCCCAGTTACATACTAGTTTATACCAGTTACATCCTGGTTTATACCAGTTAATGTGGCAGTTATATCCCAGTTACATACTGGTTTATACCAGTTACATACTGGTTTATACCAGTTACTGTGGCAGTTATATCCCAGTTACATCCTGGTTTATCCCAGTTACATACTGGTTTATCCCAGTTACATACTGGTTTATACCAGTTACATCCTGGTTTATACCAGTTACTGTGGCAGTTATATCCCAGTTACATCCTGGTTTATACCAGTTACATACTGGTTTATACCAGTTACATACTGGTTTATCCCAGTTACATCCTGGTTTATCCCAGTTACATCCTGGTTTATCCCAGTTACATACTGGTTTATCCCAGTTACATACTGGTTTATACCAGTTACATCCTGGTTTATCCCAGTTACATACTGGTTTATCCCAGTTACATACTGGTTTATCCCAGTTACATACTGGTTTATCACAGTTACATCCTGGTTTATCCCAGTTACATCCTGGTTTATCCCAGTTACATCCTGGTTTATACCAGTTACATCCTGGTTTATACCAGTTACTGTGGCAGTTATATCCCAGTTACATCCTGGTTTATACCAGTTACATACTGGTTTATACCAGTTACTGTGGCAGTTATATCCCAGTTACATCCTGGTTTATACCAGTTACATACTGGTTTATCCCAGTTACATCCTGGTTTATCCCAGTTACATACTGGTTTATCCCAGTTACATACTGGTTTATACCAGTTACATACTGGTTTATCCCAGTTACATCCTGGTTTATCCCAGTTACATACTGGTTTATCCCAGTTACATACTGGTTTATCCCAGTTACATACTGGTTTATCCCAGTTACATCCTGGTTTATCCCAGTTACATCCTGGTTTATCCCAGTTACATCCTGGTTTATCCCAGTTACATCCTGGTTTATACCAGTTACATCCTGGTTTATACCAGTTACTGTGGCAGTTATATCCCAGTTACATCCTGGTTTATACCAGTTACATACTGGTTTATACCAGTTACTGTGGCAGTTATATCCCAGTTACATCCTGGTTTATACCAGTTACATACTGGTTTATACCAGTTACTGTGGCAGTTATATCCCAGTTACATACTGGTTTATACCAGTTAGATCCTGGTTTATACCAGTTACTGTGGCAGTTATATCCCAGTTACATACTGGTTTATACCAGTTACTGTAACTAATATCCCAGTTGTACACCAGTTGTATTCCAGTCCTAAACCAGTCCCTGGTGTGTGCAGGTACGTCCTCATCAGTGTTCCCTCTGAGTGGAGCGACCAGCTCAGGCTGAAGTTTCTAGAAGGTCTAGATGCTTTTCTGGAGCTGCTCAAGTGTATGCAGGTAACCTAGAACTGTCTATCTGTCTGTCTGTCTGTCTGAAGCTGTCTTTCTCTGAACCTGTCTGTCTGACCCATCTCTGTGTCTCTGAACCTGTCTGTCTCTACAGGGTATGGACCCGGTGGTGAGACAGGTGGGGCAGCACATAGAGATGGAGCCTGAGTGGGAGGCAGCATTCACTCTGCAGATGAAACTGACTCACATCATCTCCATGATCCAGGAGTGGTGCTCCACGGATGTGAGACTGTACTACTACTACTACTTATACTAGATACAAGTACTACGTGTACTGCAGACTACTACATACTGTATAGAAGTACGACATACTAAAGTACATGAATAATCCAGCTGCTGTTCTCCTGGTTCCCTTTTTACATTCAGGTTTAAACAAAGATTAAACAAAATTAAATTGTGTGTATTCCACTTCTATAAGTTGTGTTTGGTATCCTCAGGAGCGCGTGCTGATCGAGGCCTACAGGAAGTGTCTGAGCGCGCTCAGTCACTGTCACAGCGGCCTTCCAGACGGGGAGCAGCCAATCAGCTTGAGTGTAGCGGGTCACTGTGTGGAGACGTTCAGGTACCAGGTGTCTCAGGACAAAGTATCCATACATCTCCCAGTCTGCAGGCTGCTGGCAGGTAAACACATGGTACCATGTGCAGTTACACACACTGTTACCCACACTGTTACCCACACTGTTACACACACTGTTACACACACTGTTACACACACTGTTAGACACACTGTTAGACACACTGTTAGACACACTGTTAGACACACTGTTAGACACACTGTTAGACACACTGTTAGACACACTGTTAGACACACTGTTATACACACTGTTATACACACTGTTACACACGCTGTTACCCACGCTGTTACCCACGCTGTTAGCCACACTGTTAGCCACACTGTTACACACACTGTTACCCACGCTGTTACACACACTGTTACATATATTGTTACACACACTGTTACCCACGCTGTTACCCACGCTGTTACACACACTGTTACATATACTGTTACACACACACTGTTAACCACGCTGTTACACACGCTGTTACACACGCTGTTACACACACTGTTACACACACTGTTACACACACTGTTACACGCACTGTTACATATACTGTTACACACACGCTGTTAACCACACTGTTACACACGCTGTTACACACACTGTTACACACACTGTTACACACACTGTTACACACACTGTTAACCACACTGTTGCACACACTGTTGCACACACTGTTGCACACACTGTTGCACACACTGTTGCACACTGTTGCACACTGTTGCACACTGTTGCACACGCTGTTAGCCACACTGTTACACACTGTTACACACAGTTACACACGCTGTTATACACGCTGTTATACACGCTGTTATACACGCTGTTATACACACTGTTATACACACTGTTATACACACTGTTATACACACTGTTACCCACACTGTTAGACACACTGTTACCCACACTGTTATACACACTGTTAGACACACTGTTACCCACACTGTTAGACACTGTTAGACACACTGTTACCCACACTGTTACCCACACTGTTACCCACACTGTTAGACACACTGTTACCCACACTGTTAGACACACTGTTACCCACACTGTTAGACACACTGTTACCCACACTGTTAGACACACTGTTACCCACACTGTTACACACGCTGTTACCCACGCTGTTACCCACGCTGTTAGCCACACTGTTAGCCACACTGTTACACACACTGTTACCCACGCTGTTACACACACTGTTACATATATTGTTACACACACTGTTACCCACGCTGTTACCCACGCTGTTACACACACTGTTACATATACTGTTACACACACACTGTTAACCACGCTGTTACACACGCTGTTACACACACTGTTACACACACTGTTACACACACTGTTACACGCACTGTTACATATACTGTTACACACACGCTGTTAACCACACTGTTACACACGCTGTTACACACACTGTTACACACACTGTTACACACACTGTTAACCACACTGTTGCACACACTGTTGCACACACTGTTGCACACACTGTTGCACACACTGTTGCACACTGTTGCACACTGTTGCACACGCTGTTACACACGCTGTTAGCCACACTGTTACACACTGTTACACACAGTTACACACGCTGTTATACACGCTGTTATACACGCTGTTATACACGCTGTTATACACACTGTTATACACACTGTTATACACACTGTTACCCACACTGTTAGACACACTGTTACCCACACTGTTATACACACTGTTAGACACACTGTTACCCACACTGTTAGACACACTGTTAGACACACTGTTACCCACACTGTTACCCACACTGTTACCCACACTGTTAGACACACTGTTACCCACACTGTTAGACACACTGTTACCCACACTGTTAGACACACTGTTACACACACTGTTAGACACACTGTTAGACACACTGTTACCCACACTGTTACCCACACTGTTAGCCACACTGTTAGCCACACCGTTACCCACACTGTTAGACACACTGTTACCCACACTGTTAGACACACTGTTAGACACACTGTTAGACACACTGTTAGCCACACTGTTAGACACACTGTTAGACACACTGTTAGACACACTGTTAGCCACACTGTTAGACACACTGTTAGACACACTGTTACCCACACTGTTAGCCACACTGTTAGCCACACCGTTACCCACACTGTTAGCCACACTGTTAGCCACACTGTTAGCCACACCGTTACCCACACTGTTAGAC
The DNA here is from genome assembly GCA_038501785.1 of Myoxocephalus aenaeus. Classification (NCBI taxonomy): domain Eukaryota; kingdom Metazoa; phylum Chordata; class Actinopteri; order Perciformes; family Cottidae; genus Myoxocephalus; species Myoxocephalus aenaeus. The sequence goes on from JBAMJR010000081.1 coordinate 218,788, forward strand.
ACACTGTTACCCACACTGTTAGCCACACTGTTAGCCACACTGTTAGACACACCGTTACCCACACTGTTAGACACACTGTTAGCCACACTGTTAGCCACACCGTTACCCACACTGTTAGACACACTGTTAGCCACACTGTTAGACACACCGTTACCCACACTGTTAGACACACTGTTAGACACACTGTTACACACACTGTTAGACACACTGTTAGCCACACTGTTAGCCACACCGTTACCCAGACGGTTAGACACACTGTTAGCCGCACAGTAACGCACACAGTAACATTTACAGCAACACACTCAGTTACACACACACACAACAACCCATACAACAACCCACACTCACAGTAACACACACTCACAGTAACACACTCACAGCAACACACACAGTATCAACATGTCCACATATCTCTGATCTTTGTCCTCCTCAGGTCTTCATGTTCTCCTCAGCAGGACAGAAGTTGCGTCTCGTTTCCCTGAACAGCTTCCTCTGGTCAGTAACCCGTCTGTCTGTGATATTGGTCGGTAACCCGTCTGTCTGTTGTTGGTCAGAAACCCGTCTGTCTGTGGTATTTGAGCGTCAGCTGACCATTGGTTGTATATAAGTCTATGCTTCATGTGTTAAAGCTGCATCCTCTCTCCTGACCACCAGGAGGCGACTCCTCTGGTTGTATAGAAGTATATGCTTCATGTGTTAAAGCTGCATTCTCTCTCCTGACCACCAGGGGGTGACTCCTCTGGTTGTATAGAAGTCTATGCTTCATGTGTTAAAGCTGCATTCTCTCTCCTGACCACCAGGGGGCGACTCCTCTGGTTGTATAGAAGTCTATGCTTCATGTGTTAAAGCTGCATTCTCTCTCCTGACCACCAGGGGGCGACTCCTCTGGTTGTATAGAAGTCTATGCTTCATGTGTTAAAGCTGCATTCTCTCTACTGACCACCAGGGGGCGACTCCTCTGGTTGTATAGAAGTCTATGCTTCATGTGTTAAAGCTGCATTCTCTCTCCTGACCACCAGGGGGCGACTCCTCTGGTTGTATAGAAGTCTATGCTTCATGTGTTAAAGCTACATTCTCTGTTGAGTTGTAAATAATTCATGCTCATGTTATAAAAACGTGTGTGTGTGTGTGTGTGTGTGTGTGTGTGTGTGTGTGTCTTCAGGGAGAACTCAGCCCCCCCCTCCTGATCGAACTCCCCCTCCGCTGTCTGGTGCTCTGTGCCCAGGTGCATGCTGGGATGTGGAGGAGGAATGGTTTCTCCCTGATCAACCAGGTGAGTCGATACCAGCTGATCAATGCGGACGTGATCAGTTTACATCATGCAGGAGACATCCCATAATACACATCCAGCAGTCACATGTATTATTAATACCAGCAGTAAGGAGCCAGCGGAGACAGTCTGTCAATGAACAGAAACTACCACATGAATATATGATGTGATTTCATTCTTTACCCTCTGGGGACTACTGGGATGTTTATGGGATGTTTCTATTAATAGCTCCGGTAGATGAGCCTCCTGCTCAGTGAGCTCCTACATGACTCTCACAGGAGCTCTCAGCCTGTTGGGTGGAGCTCCGCCTTTCACCGGGATTTGTGGATTCAGGTGTCCGTCGACATTTTGTGTGAAACAAACCAATGAACACTCAGGAAATCCCTAAGGACCCACCCACTGGTTTCACTCCGACAGACAACACACTGGAACCAGAACAACACTGGTTTCACTCAGACAGAACCAGAACAACACTGGTTTCAGAGAGACGGCAGATCAGCTGTTCAGTTTTACTCTGCGTGACGCGACACATGACCATGTGCTGGTACATAGTACATGTACACACATACAGAGTACACACATACAGAGTACACACATACAGAGTACATGTACACACATACAGAGTACACACATACAGAGTACATGTACACACATACAGAGTACACACATACAGAGTACACACATACAGAGTACACACATACAGAGTACACACATACAGAGTACACACATACAGAGTACATGTACACACATACAGAGTACACACATACAGAGTACACACATACAGAGTACATGTACACACATACAGAGTACACACATACAGAGTACACACATACAGAGTACAGAGTACACACATACAGAGTACAGAGTACACACATACAGAGTACAGAGTACAGAGTACATAGTACACAGAGTACAGAGTACACACATTCATCACACATACAATGGAGGAAATGAGCTCAGTCCCCAGAGGGTTGAATCTGTAAATCACTGAAGATATTCATAATTCACAGTTGTTGAACTGAGAAAAATGAGATGCTCTCTCTTTGTGACTTATGAATGAAGTTGTCTTGTTGTGTATTTCAGATTTATTATTATCACAACGTCAAGTGCCGAGTGGAGATGTTCGACAAGGACATCATCATGCTGCAGGTAGATTATTATTATTATTATTATTATTATTATTATTATTATTATTAATGTTGACCTGCTGGGCAACGACACACAGAATCATCTCTACTTGTGGTTTTGTGTATTTTGTGTGTGGTCTCCTTTCTTTCAATCATTTTATTTTAAGTGTATACAAGTTACACATTACCTCAAACTAGACAACAATATTAAAAATAATACATAACGGCATAACAACCAACTACTGAAAACACGGACATAAATCATCATCCTCCATATTGAACGAACTATAACGTTGTATTAATGAATGTTGTGCACTGATGCCCTCAGGAGTCCCTTGGATCCCTCATTTATACCAGCCTTTCATTTCCAGTGTATACAGGACACTGACCCAAGAAAGATTATGTACAGGAAGACACATTGACAACCAATTGCAGATCAGGAAACTCCATATTATGTCTGTCACAACAATTAAACCATAATAAATATTGTGGACCCGTCCCTGCAAAGCCTCTTCGTATGGTTTCGGCATAGTCCTCGCCAATAAAGTCCATAAAAGGGTTCCAAACGGAGAAAACCCCGTTCATGTCTCCTTGGAGAACGTGTGAGTCTTTCCAATGGGAGGAGTTGTAGAACATCAACGACTCGATCGGCTCTAGTCCATGAGCTTCTTTATATCATCTCTAGTCCATGAGCTTCTTTATATCATCTCTAGTCCATGAGCTTCTTTATATCGGCTCTAGTCCATGAGCTTCTTTATATCATCTCTAGTCCATGAGCTTCTTTATATCATCTCTAGTCCATGAGCTTCTTTATATCATCTCTAGTCCATGAGCTTCTTTATATCATCTCTAGTCCATGAGCTTCTTTATATCATCTCTAGTCCATGAGCTTCTTTATATCATCTCTAGTCCATGAGCTTCTTTATATCATCTCTAGTCCATGAGCTTCTTTATATCATCTCTAGTCCATGAGCTTCTTTATATCATCTCTAGTCCATGAGCTTCTTTATATCATCTCTAGTCCATGAGCTTCTTTATATCGGCTCTGGTACATGAGCTTCTTTATATCATCTCTAGTGCATGAGCTTCTTTATATCATCTCTAGTGCATGAGCTTCTTTATATCATCTCTAGTCCATGAGCTTCTTTATATCATCTCTAGTCCATGAGCTTCTTTATATCATCTCTAGTCCATGAGCTTCTTTATATCATCTCTAGTCCATGAGCTTCTTTATATCATCTCTAGTGCATGAGCTTCTTTATATCATCTCTAGTGCATGAGCTTCTTTATATCATCTCTAGTCCATGAGCTTCTTTATATCGGCTCTGGTACATGAGCTTCTTTATATCATCTCTAGTGCATGAGCTTCTTTATATCATCTCTAGTCCATGAGCTTCTTTATATCATCTCTAGTCCATGAGCTTCTTTATATCATCTCTAGTCCATGAGCTTCTTTATATCATCTCTAGTCCATGAGCTTCTTTATATCATCTCTAGTCCATGAGCTTCTTTATATCATCTCTAGTCCATGAGCTTCTTTATATCATCTCTAGTGCATGAGCTTCTTTATATCATCTCTAGTCCATGAGCTTCTTTATATCGGCTCTGGTACATGAGCTTCTTTATATCATCTCTAGTGCATGAGCTTCTTTATATCATCTCTAGTGCATGAGCTTCTTTATATCATCTCTAGTCCATGAGCTTCTTTATATCATCTCTAGTCCATGAGCTTCTTTATATCGGCTCTGGTACATGAGCTTCTTTATATCATCTCTAGTGCATGAGCTTCTTTATATCATCTCTAGTGCATGAGCTTCTTTATATCATCTCTAGTCCATGAGCTTCTTTATATCGGCTCTGGTACATGAGCTTCTTTATATCATCTCTAGTCCATGAGCTTCTTTATATCATCTCTAGTGCATGAGCTTCTTTATATCATCTCTAGTACATGAGCTTCTTTATATCATCTCTAGTACATGAGCTTCTTTATATCATCTCTAGTGCATGAGCTTCTTTATATCATCTCTAGTGCATGAGCTTCTTTATATCATCTCTAGTGCATGAGCTTCTTTATATCATCTCTAGTGCATGAGCTTCTTTATATCATCTCTAGTCCATGAGCTTCTTTATATCATCTCTAGTCCATGAGCTTCTTTATATCATCTCTAGTGCATGAGCTTCTTTATATCATCTCTAGTGCATGAGCTTCTTTATATCATCTCTAGTGCATGAGCTTCTTTATATCATCTCTAGTCCATGAGCTTCTTTATATCGGCTCTGGTACATGAGCTTCTTTATATCATCTCTAGTCCATGAGCTTCTTTATATCATCTCTAGTCCATGAGCTTCTTTATATCATCTCTAGTACATGAGCTTCTTTATATCATCTCTAGTGCATGAGCTTCTTTATATCATCTCTAGTCCATGAGCTTCTTTATATCATCTCTAGTGCATGAGCTTCTTTATATCATCTCTAGTCCATGAGCTTCTTTATATCGGCTCTGGTACATGAGCTTCTTTATATCATCTCTAGTCCATGAGCTTCTTTATATCATCTCTAGTCCATGAGCTTCTTTATATCATCTCTAGTGCATGAGCTTCTTTATATCATCTCTAGTCCATGAGCTTCTTTATATCGGCTCTGGTACATGAGCTTCTTTATATCATCTCTAGTGCATGAGCTTCTTTATATCATCTCTAGTGCATGAGCTTCTTTATATCATCTCTAGTCCATGAGCTTCTTTATATCATCTCTAGTGCATGAGCTTCTTTATATCATCTCTAGTCCATGAGCTTCTTTATATCATCTCTAGTCCATGAGCTTCTTTATATCGGCTCTGGTACATGAGCTTCTTTATATCGGCTCTGGTACATGAGCTTCTTTATATCATCTCTAGTGCATGAGCTTCTTTATATCATCTCTAGTCCATGAGCTTCTTTATATCATCTCTAGTCCATGAGCTTCTTTATATCATCTCTAGTGCATGAGCTTCTTTATATCATCTCTAGTGCATGAGCTTCTTTATATCATCTCTAGTCCATGAGCTTCTTTATATCATCTCTAGTACATGAGCTTCTTTATATTGGCTCTGGTACATGAGCTTCTTTATATCATCGCTAGTCCATGAGCTTCTTTATATCATCTCTAGTGCATGAGCTTCTTTATATCATCTCTAGTACATGAGCTTCTTTATATCATCTCTAGTGCATGAGCTTCTTTATATCATCTCTAGTGCATGAGCTTCTTTATATCATCTCTAGTCCATGAGCTTCTTTATATCGGCTCTGGTACATGAGCTTCTTTATATCGGCTCAGGTACATGAGCTTCTTTATATCATCTCTAGTCCATGAGCTTCTTTATATCATCTCTAGTCCATGAGCTTCTTTATATCATCTCTAGTGCATGAGCTTCTTTATATCATCTCTGGTACATGAGCTTCTTTATATCATCTCTAGTCCATGAGCTTCTTTATATCATCTCTAGTGCATGAGCTTCTTTATATCATCTCTAGTGCATGAGCTTCTTTATATCATCTCTAGTACATGAGCTTCTTTATATCATCTCTAGTACATGAGCTTCTTTATATCATCTCTAGTCCATGAGCTTCTTTATATCATCTCTAGTGCATGAGCTTCTTTATATCATCTCTAGTGCATGAGCTTCTTTATATCATCTCTAGTGCATGAGCTTCTTTATATCATCTCTAGTGCATGAGCTTCTTTATATCATCTCTAGTGCATGAGCTTCTTTATATCATCTCTAGTCCATGAGCTTCTTTATATTGGCTCTGGTACATGAGCTTCTTTATATCATCTCTGGTACATGAGCTTCTTTATATCATCTCTAGTCCATGAGCTTCTTTATATCATCTCTAGTCCATGAGCTTCTTTATATCGGCTCTGGTACATGAGCTTCTTTATATCATCTCTAGTCCATGAGCTTCTTTATATCGGCTCTGGTACATGAGCTTCTTTATATTGGGTACGAATTTGTAAAAATCTGAAAACGGTGTTTAGGGAAGCCCGTACTCATCCTGGAGGTGATTAAAGGACTTTATGGTTCCACTTTCATAGAGGTCATTTATCACCTGGATTCCATGTGTGTTCCATTCTTAAAACCAGGGTCAACACAGGAAGGAATACAATTGGGGTTATTAACTTATCAGTACATGAAAAGAGTATTTTCTATTGATAGAAAACACTTCTTTACACTAATCCATGTGTTCAGAATGTTACTCACAATAAAGTTGTCACTAGTGTGTTTAACATTATTTAGGAAATGTGCACTTAATAATGAGTCCAACCACATTATTTGGGGTCTTGTGCCACCCCTTCTGATACATGTTTCAGTTGTATGGACCAGAAATACTGACCCCATCTACCACTGCAGTGTGTGGTCTCCTAAGTGTCTTTTCTGCTCCCGTCCAGACCGGGGCGGCCATGATGGATCCAAACCACTTCCTCATGATCGTCCTGAGTCGGTTCGAACTGTTTCACATTTTCAGCTCCGCAGACTGCAGGAAGAGATACAGAGAGGCTAACAAGGTCAGTACTGACTACTGACACTATAACAGACTGCAGGAAGAGATACAGAGAGGCTAACATGGTCAGTACTGACTACTGACACTATAACAGACTGCAGGAAGAGATACAGAGAGGCTAACAAGGTCAGTACTGACTACTGACACTATAACAGACTGCAGGAAGAGATACAGAGAGGCTAACATGGTCAGTACTGACTACTGACACTATAACAGACTGCAGGAAGAGATACAGAGAGGCTAACAAGGTCAGTACTGACTACTGACACTATAACAGACTGCAGGAAGAGATACAGAGAGGCTAACATGGTCAGTACTGACTACTGACACTATAACAGACTGCAGGAAGAGATACAGAGAGGCTAACAAGGTCAGTACTGACTACTGACACTATAACAGACTGCAGGAAGAGATACAGAGACACTAACATGGTCAGTACTGACTAGGTACAGACACTAACATGGTCAGTACTGACTAAACAGACTAGGTACAGACACTAACATGGTCAGTACTGACTACTGACACTATAACAGACTGCAGGAAGAGATACAGAGAGGCTAACAAGGTCAGTACTGACTACTGACACTATAACAGACTGCAGGAAGAGATACAGAGAGGCTAACAAGGTCAGTACTGACTAGGTACAGACACTAACATGGTCAGTACTGACTAAACAGACTAGGTACAGACACTAACATGGTCAGTACTGACTACTGACACTATAACAGACTGCAGGAAGAGATACAGAGACACTAACATGGTCAGTACTGACTAGGTACAGACACTAACATGGTCAGTACTGACTAAACAGACTAGGTACAGACACTAACATGGTCAGTACTGACTAGGTACAGACACTAACATGGTCAGTACTGACTAAACAGACTAGGTACAGACACTAACATGGTCAGTACTGACTAAACAGACTAGGTACAGACACTAACATGGTCAGTACTGACTAGAACAGACTAGGTACAGACACTAACATGGTCAGTACTGACTAAACAGACTAGGTACAGACACTAACATGGTCAGTACTGACTAGAACAGACTAGGTACAGACACTAACATGGTCAGTACTGACTAGAACAGACTAGGTACAGACACTAACATGGTCAGTACTGACTAAACAGACTAGGTACAGACACTAACATGGTCAGTACTGACTAGGTACAGACACTAACATGGTCAGTACTGACTAGAACAGACTAGGTACAGACACTAACATGGTCAGTACTGACTAGGTACAGACACTAACATGGTCAGTACTGACTAGGTACAGACACTAACATGGTCAGTACTGACTAGAACAGACTAGGTACAGACACTAACATGGTCAGTACTGACTAGAACAGACTAGGTACAGACACTAACATGGTCAGTACTGACTAGAACAGACTAGGTACAGACACTAACATGGTCAGTACTGACTAGAACAGACTAGGTACAGACACTAACATGGTCAGTACTGACTAAACAGACTAGGTACAGACACTAACATGGTCAGTACTGACTAGGTACAGACACTAACATGGTCAGTACTGACTAGAACAGACTAGGTACAGACACTAACATGGTCAGTACTGACTAGAACAGACTAGGTACAGACACTAACATGGTCAGTACTGACTAGAACAGACTAGGTACAGACACTAACATGGTCAATACTGACTAGGTACAGACACTAACATGGTCAATACTGACTAGAACAGACTAGGTACAGACACTAACATGGTCAGTACTGACTAGAACAGACTAGGTACAGACACTAACATGGTCAGTACTGACTAGAACAGACTAGGTACAGACACTAACATGGTCAGTACTGACTAGAACAGACTAGGTACAGACACTAACATGGTCAGTACTGACTAGAAAAGACTAGGTACAGACACTAACATGGTCAGTACTGACTAGGTACAGACACTAACATGGTCAGTACTGACTAGAACAGACTAGGTACAGACACTAACATGGTCAGTACTGACTAGAACAGACTAGGTACAGACACTAACATGGTCAGTACTGACTAGAACAGACTAGCTACAGACACTAACATGGTCAGTACTGACTAGAACAGACTAGGTACAGACACTAACATGGTCAGTACTGACTAGAACAGACTAGGTACAGACACTAACATGGTCAGTACTGACTAGAACAGACTAGGTACAGACACTAACATGGTCAGTACTGACTAGAACAGACTAGGTACAGACACTAACATGGTCAGTACTGACTAGAACAGACTAGGTACAGACACTAACATGGTCAGTACTGACTAGAACAGACTAGGTACAGACACTAACATGGTCAGTACTGACTAGAACAGACTAGGTACAGACACTAACATGGTCAGTACTGACTAGAACAGACTAGGTACAGACACTAACATGGTCAGTACTGACTAGAACAGACTAGGTACAGACACTAACATGGTCAGTACTGACTAGAACAGACTAGGTACAGACACTAACATGGTCAGTACTGACTAGAACAGACTAGGTACAGACACTAACATGGTCAGTACTGACTAGAACAGACTAGGTACAGACACTAACATGGTCAGTACTGACTAGAACAGACTAGGTACAGACACTAACATGGTCAGTACTGACTAGAACAGACTAGGTACAGACACTAACATGGTCAGTACTGACTGAACAGACTAGGTACAGACACTAACATGGTCAGTACTGACTAAACAGACTAGGTACAGACACTAACATGGTCAGTACTGACTAGAACAGACTAGGTACAGACACTAACATGGTCAGTACTGACTAGAACAGACTAGGTACAGACACTAACATGGTCAGTACTGACTAGAACAGACTAGGTACAGACACTAACATGGTCAGTACTGACTAGAACAGACTAGGTACAGACACTAACAGGCTCTACTGTGTGACAGGATGTGGTCCAGCAGAACAACACTCTGATAGAGGAGATGCTTCACCTCATCATCATGGTGGTTGGTGAGTCTGCTTTCTAATTTTTCGTTTTAAAATGTCAAAGAACTACTCAACCTATATTATATATTTAGTTGAGTTGTGTACGGACAAAAACACAATGCATCTCAGAAAACACAACAACAACAACAGCTGAGCTAACGTTAGTCTTAATTAGCGGATACGACCCTTCTGCACTGATGGAATCCACAAGATGCCGACTGCATCTGAAAGGTGACGTGTGTGTGTGTGTGTGTGTGTACAGGTGACTGCATCTGAAAGGTGACGTGTGTGTGTGTGTGTGTGTGTGTGTGTGTGTGTGTACAGGTGACTGCATCTGAAAGGTGACGTGTGTGTGTGTGTGTGTGTGTGTGTGTGTGTGTGTGTGTGTACAGGTGACTGCATCTGAAAGGTGACGTGTGTGTGTGTGTGTGTGTGTGTACAGGTGACTGCATCTGAAAGGTGACGTGTGTGTGTGTGTGTGTGTGTGTACAGGTGACTGCATCTGAAAGGTGACGTGCGTGTGTGTGTGTGTGTGTACAGGTGAGCGCTACGTGTCAGGTGTTGGCCAGGTGGAGCCCTCTGATGAGGTCAGAAGAGAAATCATCCATCAGCTGTCAATCAGACCGATGGCTCACAGCGAGCTGGTGAAGGCTCTGCCAGAGAATGTGAGTGTTCACCTGTCTGTCTGTTCACCTGTCTGTCTGTTCACCTGTCTGTCTGTTCACCTGTCTGTCTGTTCACCTGGCTGTCTGTTCACCTGTCCTTCTGTTCACCTGTCTGTCTGTTCACCTGTCCTTCTGTTCACCTGTCTGTCTGTTCACCTGTCTGTCTGTTCACCTGTCCTTCTGTTCACCTGTCCTTCTGTTCACCTGTCCTTCTGTTCACCTGGCTGTCTGTTCACCTGTCCTTCTGTTCACCTGTCCTTCTGTTTACCTGTCCTTCTGTTTACCTGTATACCTACATATAGTTCATGTGTGTCTTTTCTTCTCTTCAGGGGAACAAGGAGACGGGTCTGGAACGAGTCATCGACAGCGTGGCTTCATTCAAGTCAGTTTCCTAACCCTAACCTTAAACACAACCATCAATCCACCTTAAACACAAGTCCACCTTAACAACCATCAATCCACCTTAAACACAAGTCCACCTTAACAACCATCAGTCCACCTTAAACACAAGTCCACCTTAACAACTATCAATCCACCTTAAACACAAGTCCACCTTAACAACCATCAGTCCACCTTAAACACAAGTCCACCTTAACAACTATCAGTCCACCTTAAACACAAGTCCACCTTAACAACCATCAGTCCACCTTAAACACAAGTCCACCTTAACAACCATCAGTCCACCTTAAACACAAGTCCACCTTAACAACCATCAGTCCACCTTAAACACAAGTCCACCTTAACAACTATCAGTCCACCTTAAACACAAGTCCACCTTAACAACTATCAGTCCACCTTAAACACAAGTCCACCTTAACAACTATCAGTCCACCTTAAACACAAGTCCACCTTAACAACCATCAGTCCACTGTGTTAACAGGAAACCAGGTGTGACGGGTCGAGGTCTGTATGAACTAAGACCTGAGTGGAACAAACACTTCAACCTCTATTTTCATCACTTCAGCAGAGCCGACCAGTCCAAGGTATACACTCCGATCAGGTGATTGATCAGGTGATGGTAACAGTGTGTGCTGTCATGGTAACAATGTGTGATGTCACGGTAACAGTGTGTGATGCGTTGCAGGCTGAGGAGGCTCAGAGGAAGCTGAGGAGACAGAACGGAGAGATCACAGGTAAACACACCTGTCTGTCTAGTAGTTACACCTGTGTGATGATGTTTCATGGTGGTAATGTGTGTGTGTGTGTGTATGTGTGCGCTCAGCCCTCCCCCCTCCTGCCCCCCCCCTACTCTGTCCTCTGTTCGGCAGCCTGGTGAACCTGCTTCAGTGTGATGTGCTGCTGGCCGTAGAGGACGCCGTGCTGCAGTGGGCTGTGGAGCCCAGTGGGGGGGGCTGGACCGAGTCCATGCTGCAGAGGGTGAGGCACATGGGGGCGTACTAGAACCTAACCCTATGGGGGCGTACTAGAACCTAACCCTATGGGGGCGTACTAGTCCCTACCCCTATGGGGCGTACTAGAACCTAACCCTATGGGGCGTACTAGAACCTAACCCTATGGGGGCGTACTAGAACCTAACCCTATGGGGGCGTACTAGTCCCTACCCCTATGGGGGCATACTAGTCCCTACCCCTATGGGGGCATACTAGTCCCTACCCCTATGGGGGCATACTAGTCCCTACCCCTATGGGGGCGTACTAGTCCCTACCCCTATGGGGCGTACTAGTCCCTACCCCTATGGGGCGTACTAGTCCCTACCCCTATGGGGCGTACTAGAACCTAACCCTATGGGGGCGTACTAGTCCCTACCCCTATGGGGCGTACTAGTCCCTACCCCTATGGGGCGTACTAGAACCTAACCCTATGGGGGCGTACTAGTCCCTACCCCTATGGGGGCGTACTAGTCCCTACCCCTATGGGGGCGTACTAGTCCCTACCCCTATGGGGCGTACTAGTCCCTAACCCTATGGGGCGTACTAGAACCTAACCCTATGGGGCGTACTAGAACCTAACCCTATGGGGGCGTACTAGAACCTAACCTTATGGGGGTGTACTAGAACTTAACTTTATGGGGGTGTACTAGAACTTAACTTTATGGGGGCGTACTAGAACTTAACTTTATGGGGGCGTACTAGTCCCTAACCCTATGGGGGTGTACTAGTCCCTAACCCTATGGGGGTGTACTAGAACTTAACCTTATGGGGGTGTACTAGAACTTAACCTTATGGGGGCGTACTAGAACCTACCCCTATGGGGGCGTACTAGAACCTCACTATGGATGGTGTACTAGAACCTAACCCTATGGGGGTGTACTAGAACCTAACCCTATGGGGGCGTACTAGAACCTAACCCTATGGGGGCGTACTAGAACCTAACCCTATGGGGGTGTACTAGTCCCTAACCCTATGGGGGTGTACTAGAACCTAACCCTATTGGGGCGTACTAGTCCCTACACCTATGGGGCGTACTAGAACCTAACCTTATGGGGATGTACTAGAACCTAACCCTATGGGGATGTACTAGTCCCTAACCCTATGGGGGTGTACTAGAACCTAACCCTATGGGGGCGTACTAGAATCTAACCCTATGGGAGCGTACTAGAACCTAACCCTATGGGGGCGTACTAGAACCTAACCCTATGGGGGTGTACTAGAACCTAACCCTATGGGGGTGTACTAGAACCTAACCCTATGGGGGTGTACTAGAACCTAACCCTATGGGGTGTACTAGAACCTAACCCTATGGGGGTGTACTAGTCCCTAACCCTATGGGGGTGTACTAGTCCCTAACCCTATGGGGGTGTACTAGAACTTAACCTTATGGGGGTGTACTAGTCCCTAACCTTATGGGGGCGTACTAGTCCCTAACCTTATGGGGGTGTACTAGTCCCTAACCCTATGGGGGTGTACTAGTCCCTAACCCTATGGGGGTGTACTAGAACTTAACCTTATGGGGGTGTACTAGAACTTAACCTTATGGGGGTGTACTAGAACTTAACCTTATGGGGGCGTACTAGAACCTACCCCTATGGGGCCGTACTAGAACCTCACTATGGATGGTGTACTAGAACCTAACCCTATGGGGGTGTACTAGAACTTAACCTTATGGGGGCGTACTAGAACCTAACCCTATGGGTTGTGTACTAGAACTTAACCTTATGGGGGCGTACTAGAACCTAACCCTATGGGGGTGTACTAGAACTTAACCTTATGGGGGTGTACTAGAACCTACCCCTATGGGGGTGTACTAGAACCTCACTATGGATGGTGTACTAGAACCTAACCTTATGGGGGTTTACTAGCACCTCACTCTATGGGTGGTGTAGTACACCTAACCTTATGGGGGTGTATTAGTATGACTGTTCTAACTGTATCGTCTCTCTGTGTGTGCACTGTGTGTGTACACTGTGTGTGTATACTGTGTGTGTACAGGTTCTTCATCTGGTGGGTGTGGCTCTTCTCGAGGAAGAGCAGCAGCTGGAAAGCAGCAGCAGAGACGATGACATCACATTTAACTACTCCTGCAAGATCACACGTCAGTACACACATTATATACACCGATTCAGTATATACACTCATGAGGTAGATACACACATTATAAACACACATTAGTATATACACACTAGGTATAGATAGACATAATGTACTCCGGTTTGAGGACCTCAGAACTGCGACTCTGCTCTTTGCAGATGATGTGGACTAGAGTCCTTCTCCAAGCTGCACTATAATACAGGCAATAAAGAGTGTGTGTGTGTGTGTGTGTGTGTGTGTGTGTGTTCGTTCAGGTCCAGGTGAAGCTCCTAGTACTTCAGGAAGTGTCCTGGCTCTGTTGGAGAGTCTGCAGAACGCTCCTCACCTGGAGGTTCACAAAGACATGATCACCTGGATCCTCAAGGTGAGCGATGATGTCACAGCCTATAGATCTGATCTGTTGTACAGGCTCAGTTTGATTTCAGTTGAGGCGCTAATAAATAATATTACATAGTTAAACTATATCAGCATGGGTTAACTTCACACAGTTTAGTTTGTTCTGTAAAAAGTATCAAAATATTCAAAATAATGTTTTGATAATGTCAGCGTTTAATCCACTTTGGCAAACAAAATGTTGTACTTTCTTGGTGTTTCTTTGTAATGTGTTTGTTCATTGTGTTTTAACCATTAGTGAGGAAGCCATTACATTCATGGAGAACAGCTGCAATTCATAAAATTATTGTACAATTTAAGAATATTTTGAAGCATTTGGACCTATGGTTTAGGAAAAGGTGTCAAAAATGACATAGTTGACATGAGGTAAAGGACGTGTTGGACATAACTCTGGAGGTAAAGGACATACAGTCAGGTCCATAAATATTTGGACATTGACATGTCTAATTTGAGGGTATTTACATCCAAATCAGGTGAACGGTGTAGGAACTACAACAAATTCAAATGTGGCCACCCTCTTTTTAAGGGACCAAAAGTAATTGGACAAATTAATATAATCATAAATCTAATTGTCACTTGCTTTCACAGTATGCTTCGGGTCATTGTCCATCTGCACTGTGAAGTCCAATGAGTTCTGAAGCATTTGGCTGAATATGAGCAGATCATATTACCCCAAACACTTCAGAATTCATCCTGCTGCTTTTGTCAGCAGTCACATCATCAATAAATCCAAGGGAACCAGTTCCATTGGCAGCCATACATGCCCACGCCATAACACTACCTCCACCATGCTTCACTGATGAGGTGGTATGCTTTGGATCATGAGCCGTTCCTTTCCTTCTCCATACTCTTCTCTTCCCATCATTCTGGTACAAGTTGATCTTTGTCTCATCTGTCCATAGGATGTTCTTCCAGAACTCTACAGGCTCTTTTAGATGTTTTTTGGCAAACTCTAATCTGGTCTTCCTGTTGTTGAGGCTCACCAATGGTTTACATCTTGTGGTGAACCCTCTGTATTTACTCTGAAGTCTTCTCTTGATGGTGGACTTTGACACAGATGCACCTACCTCCTGGAGAGTGTTCTTGATCTGGACAACTGTTGTGAAGGGGTTTTTCTTCACCAGGGAAATGATTCTTCTGTCATCACCACAGTTGTCTTCCGTGGTCTTCCGGGTCTTCTGGTGTTGCTGAGCTCACCAGTGCGTTCTTTCTTCTTCAGAATGTACCAAACAGTTGATTTGGCCACACCTAATGTGTTTGCTATCTCTCTGATGGTTTTGTTTTGATGTTTCATCCTAATGATGGCTTGCTTCACTGATAGTGACAGCTCTTTGGACTTCATATTGAGAGTTGACCGCAACAGATTCCAAACACAAATACCACACCTGAAATGAACTCTAGACCTTTTATCTACTCCTTGTAAATGAAATAACGAGGGAATTACACACACCTGACCTTGGAACAGCTGAGCAGCCAATTGTCCAATTACTTTTGGTCCCTTAAAAACGGGGTAGCCACATTTGAATTTGTTGTGTTTTTTTCATTTCAACTCCATTGTTGTGGTGTACAGAGCCAAAATAATGAAAAATTTGTCAATGTCCAAATATTTATGGACCTGACTGTAGTTGTCGTGTTGGACATAACTCTGGAGGTAAAGGACATAGTTGTGTTGGACATAACTCTGGAGGTAAAGGACATAGTTGTGTTGGACATAACTCTGGAGGTAAAGGACATAGTTGTGTTGGACATAACTCTGGAGGTAAAGGACATAGTTGTGTTGGACATAACTCTGGAGGTAAAGGACATAGTTGTGTTGGACATAACTCTGGAGGTAAAGGACATAGTTGTGTTGGACACAACTCTGGAGGTAAAGGACATAGTTGTGTTGGACATAACTCTGGAGGTAAAGGACATAGTTGTGTTGGACACAACTCTGGAGGTAAAGGACATAGTTGTGTTGGACATAACTCTGGAGGTAAAGGACATAGTTGTGTTGGACATAACTCTGGAGGTAAAGGACATAGTTGTCCTGTCGTGTTGGACATAACTCTGGAGGTAAAGGACATAGTTGTGTTGGACACAACTCTGGAGGTAAAGGACATAGTTGTGTTGGACATAACTCTGGAGGTAAAGGACATAGTTGTGTTGGACATAACTCTGGAGGTAAAGGACATAGTTGTGTTGGACATAACTCTGGAGGTAAAGGACATAGTTGTCCTGTCGTGTTGGACATAACTCTGGAGGTAAAGGACATAGTTGTGTTGGACACAACTCTGGAGGTAAAGGACATAGTTGTGTTGGACATAACTCTGGAGGTAAAGGACATAGTTGTGTTGGACACAACTCTGGAGGTAAAGGACATAGTTGTGTTGGACATAACTCTGGAGGTAAAGGACATAGTTGTGTTGGACATAACTCTGGAGGTAAAGGACATAGTTGTGTTGGACACAACTCTGGAGGTAAAGGACATAGTTGTGTTGGACATAACTCTGGAGGTAAAGGACATAGTTGTGTTGGACATAACTCTGGAGGTAAAGGACATAGTTGTCCTGTCGTGTTGGACATAACTCTGGATGTCTCTGTGGGCCTTTGAGATGTTCAGATGGAGACATAGAAGTTTGTTTGTGTCTTCAGAGGGTTGCAAACATCAAAACAATAAGAGAACAAACGTCCTCCACCTTCACCGTCCCCGTCTGCCAGGGACAAGGACCAGAGGAGGTGAGACGTCAAACATTGATGTTGTCTTTCACTGAGGATGATGAGGATGAGGATGATGAGGATGATGTCCTCTCTCTGCAGACGGTGCGAGACAAAGACAAGGCGGAGAGGAAGAGGAAGGCGGAGATGGCTCGTCTCCGGAGGGAGAAGATCATGGCTCAAATGTCTGAGATGCAGAAACATTTCATCAACGAGAACAAGGAACTTTTCCAACAGAGTCTGGAGGAGCTGGAGGTGTCCACGTCTGCTGCTGTAGACAACAGGTACACCTGGACACACCTGTCCACACGTTTATACACCTGTATATACCTGTACACACAGGTGAAACGAAAAATCTAATGAAGGTTACATAAAAGAATAGTGAAACATTTTCACCCCTTCCAGTCCTCCCAGTTCGGAGTCCACCTGCGCTGCTCCGGTGTGTGTTGGTCCCAGGAGAGTGGGAGGAGCCGAGCGCCGTCAGCTGGTAACCTGTATCCTATGTCAGGAGGAGCAGGAGGTCAGAGGTCAAGGCAGAGCCATGGTGCTGGCGGCCTTCATCCAGAGATCAACGGTGTTGTCTAAAAACCGCCGCTGCAACCTACCTGACCCAGGTGGGCAGGGCCTCACTATGACATCATCGGGACAGCAGCCGCTCACTGTTATTCCGTGTTGTTTGACAAATGTGTAAATGTGTGTTTTAGAGCGTCACGACCCTCTGTTCATGAACCCTGCTCTGTCACTGGGGATCCACACGGCCAGCTGTGGACACATCATGCACGCCACCTGCTGGCAGAGGTGAGGCACTGCATCTGCACCTTATAATAACTATATCCATTCATACTTGGCCATATCACAAGAGAAGTTAGTGTGTGTGTGTGTGTGTGTGTGTGTGTGTGTGTGTGTGTGTGTGTGTGTGTGTGTGTGTGTGTGTGTGTGTGTGTGTGTGTGCGCGCGCTCTCAGGTACTTTGAGGCGGTGCAGTTGAAAGAGCAGAGACGTCAGCAGCGTCTACGAGGTCATACCAGCTACGATGTGGAAAACGGAGAGTTCCTGTGTCCACTGTGCGAGTGTCTGAGCAACACTGTGATCCCTCTGCTGCCACACACACACACACCTGACTACAGGTACACACACACACACACACCTGACTACAGGTACACACACACACACACACACACACACCTGACTACAGGTACACACACACACACCTGACTACAGGTACACACACACACACACACACACACACACACCTGACTACAGGTACACACACACACACCTGACTACAGGTACACACACACACACACACACACACACCTGACTACAGGTACACACACACACACACACACCTGACTACAGGTACACACACACACACACACACACACACCTGACTACAGGTACACACACACACACACACACACACACACACACATACCTGGGCACAAGTCAACTCTCTTTTTTCTCTCAGGGTCGATCATCCCAGTCTGGAGGCGTGGCTTAAAATGACCAATCAGCAAATAGCAGCACTTCGCTCGGCCCAGAGGAATCCGTCTGACGGTCAGTCCCCTTTGGTTTGTTTACTTTATTAGTTCCTGTAGGTAGACTTGGTTTGCAGTAGAAACCAGTAGAAACCAGTAGAAACCAGTAGAAAAGAGTAGAAAATGAGACAACCAGACAAACATGATAAAGTACTCAAAGCTACAGATCAGTGCTGCTTATAATTATGATGTGTTCACCTGAGTGATGGCTGCTGGAACAAAGCTGTTTCATACCTCTTTGTTCTGCACCGTGGTTCTAAACCCCTCCTCTAGAACAAAGCTGTTTCATACCTCTTTGTTCTGCACCGTGGTTCTAAACCCCTCCTCTAGAACAAAGCTGTTTCATACCTCTTTGTTCTGCACCGTGGTTCTAAACCCCTCCTCTAGAACAAAGCTGTTTCATACCTCTTTGTTCTGCACCGTGGTTCTAAACCCCTCCTCTAGAACAAAGCTGTTTCATACCTCTTTGTTCTGCACCGTGGTTCTAAACCCCTCCTCCAGAACAAAGCTGTTTCAGACCTCTTTGTTCTGCACCGTGGTTCTAAACTCCTCCTCTGGAACAAAGCTGTTTCATACCTCTTTGTTCTGCACCGTGGTTCTAAACCCCTCCTCTGGAACAAAGCTGTTTCATACCTCTTTGTTCTGCACCGTGGTTCTAAACCCCTCCTCTAGAACAAAGCTGTTTCATACCTCTTTGTTCTGCACCGTGGTTCTAAACCCCTCCTCTAGAACAAAGCTGTTTCATACCTCTTTGTTCTGCACCGTGGTTCTAAACCCCTCCTCTAGAACAAAGCTGTTTCATACCTCTTTGTTCTGCACCGTGGTTCTAAACCCCTCCTCTAGAACAAAGCTGTTTCAGACCTCTTTGTTCTGCACCGTGGTTCTAAACCCCTCCTCTAGAACAAAGCTGTTTCAGACCTCTTTGTTCTGCACCGTGGTTCTAAACCCCTCCTCTAGAACAAAGCTGTTTCATACCTCTTTGTTCTGCACCGTGGTTCTAAACCCCTCCTCTGGAACAAAGCTGTTTCATACCTCTTTGTTCTGCACCGTGGTTCTAAACCCCTCCTCTGGAACAAAGCTGTTTCATACCTCTTTGTTCTGCACCGTGGTTCTAAACCCCTCCTCTGGAACAAAGCTGTTTCATACCTCTTTGTTCTGCACCGTGGTTCTAAACCCCTCCTCCAGAACAAAGCTGTTTCATACCTCTTTGTTCTGCACCGTGGTTCTAAACCCCTCCTCTAGAACAAAGCTGTTTCATACCTCTTTGTTCTGCACCGTGGTTCTAAACCCCTCCTCTGGAACAAAGCTGTTTCATACCTCTTTGTTCTGCACCGTGGTTCTAAACCCCTCCTCTGGAACAAAGCTGTTTCATACCTCTTTGTTCTGCACCGTGGTTCTAAACCCCTCCTCTGGAACAAAGCTGTTTCATACCTCTTTGTTCTGCACCGTGGTTCTAAACCCCTCCTCCAGAACAAAGCTGTTTCATACCTCTTTGTTCTGCACCGTGGTTCTAAACCCCTCCTCTAGAACAAAGCTGTTTCATACCTCTTTGTTCTGCACCGTGGTTCTAAACCCCTCCTCTAGAACAAAGCTGTTTCATACCTCTTTGTTCTGCACCGTGGTTCTAAACCCCTCCTCTGGAACAAAGCTGTTTCATACCTCTTTGTTCTGCACCGTGGTTCTAAACTCCTCCTCTAGAACAAAGCTGTTTCATACCTCTTTGTTCTGCACCGTGGTTCTAAACCCCTCCTCTAGAACAAAGCTGTTTCATACCTCTTTGTTCTGCACCGTGGTTCTAAACCCCTCCTCTGGAACAAAGCTGTTTCATACCTCTTTGTTCTGCACCGTGGTTCTAAACTCCTCCTCTAGAACAAAGCTGTTTCATACCTCTTTGTTCTGCACCGTGGTTCTAAACCCCTCCTCTAGAACAAAGCTGTTTCATACCTCTTTGTTCTGCACCGTGGTTCTAAACCCCTCCTCTAGAACAAAGCTGTTTCATACCTCTTTGTTCTGCACCGTGGTTCTAAACTCCTCCTCTAGAACAAAGCTGTTTCAGACCTCTTTGTTCTGCACCGTGGTTCTAAACCCCTCCTCTGGAACAAAGCTGTTTCATACCTCTTTGTTCTGCACCGTGGTTCTAAACCCCTCCTCTAGAACAAAGCTGTTTCAGACCTCTTTGTTCTGCACCGTGGTTCTAAACCCCTCCTCTAGAACAAAGCTGTTTCAGACCTCTTTGTTCTGCACCGTGGTTCTAAACCCCTCCTCTAGAACAAAGCTGTTTCATACCTCTTTGTTCTGCACCGTGGTTCTAAACCCCTTCTCTGGAACAAAGCTGTTTCATACCTCTTTGTTCTGCACCGTGGTTCTAAACTCCTCCTCTAGAACAAAGCTGTTTCATACCTCTTTGTTCTGCACCGTGGTTCTAAACCCCTCCTCTAGAACAAAGCTGTTTCATACCTCTTTGTTCTGCACCGTGGTTCTAAACCCCTCCTCTAGAACAAAGCTGTTTCATACCTCTTTGTTCTGCACCGTGGTTCTAAACTCCTCCTCTGGAACAAAGCTGTTTCATACCTCTTTGTTCTGCACCGTGGTTCTAAACCCCTCCTCTGGAACAAAGCTGTTTCATACCTCTTTGTTCTGCACCGTGGTTCTAAACTCCTCCTCTAGAACAAAGCTGTTTCATACCTCTTTGTTCTGCACCGTGGTTCTAAACTCCTCCTCTAGAACAAAGCTGTTTCATACCTCTTTGTTCTGCACCGTGGTTCTAAACCCCTCCTCTAGAACAAAGCTGTTTCATACCTCTTTGTTCTGCACCGTGGTTCTAAACCCCTCCTCTAGAACAAAGCTGTTTCATACCTCTTTGTTCTGCACCGTGGTTCTAAACCCCTCCTCTAGAACAAAGCTGTTTCAGACCTCTTTGTTCTGCACCGTGGTTCTAAACCCCTCCTCTAGAACAAAGCTGTTTCATACCTCTTTGTTCTGCACCGTGGTTCTAAACCCCTCCTCTGGAACAAAGCTGTTTCATACCTCTTTGTTCTGCACCGTGGTTCTAAACCCCTCCTCTGGAACAAAGCTGTTTCAGACCTCTTTGTTCTGCACCGTGGTTCTAAACCCCTCCTCTAGAACAAAGCTGTTTCATACCTCTTTGTTCTGCACCGTGGTTCTAAACCCCTCCTCTGGAACAAAGCTGTTTCAGACCTCTTTGTTCTGCACCGTGGTTCTAAACCCCTCCTCTAGAACAAAGCTGTTTCATACCTCTTTGTTCTGCACCGTGGTTCTAAACCCCTCCTCTGGAACAAAGCTGTTTCAGACCTCTTTGTTCTGCACCGTGGTTCTAAACCCCTCCTCCAGAGGGAGAACCTGAACCTCCCTGTCCTTTAAAATGGAGCCGGCTATCCGTTGTAGTTGTCTGGTGTTCAGAACTGGGCCGTGACTCACCAATCAGCCTGCTAGACCGTTTCACCTGTCAATCATTGAGAGGGCGGAGTCACACCTGTTTCTGTTTGAGATTTGTTCATTAATAAAATCTATAATTCGATACATTTCATATTTCAGGTGTAGCAGAGGGGGCGGGGCCTGCTGTCCCTGAAGGATTCAGAGTGGACTTCACTCCACAGTGAGTTTGCATTGGTACCATACATCTGTTAGAACACACCTGGATGATGTCAGCAGGTGATGATGTCACCGTCTCTCTCAGGAACCCGTTCTCCAGCAGCGTCAGGGAGATGATCACCACCTTCAGCATGTCCACCTACAAGGTGGGACTGAAGCTGAACCCCAACGAGCAGGACCACAGAGTCCCGGTGCTGAGCTGGTCCACCTGCGCCTACACCATCCAGAGCATAGGTACACACACACCTGGGACGGTACACACACACCTGAGAGGTCAGACGTTGTGCTGACAGTGCGTTTCTTTGCAGAGCGCCTCCTGATGGAAGAGGACAGGCCGCTGTTTGGAAGTTTACCTTGTCGACAGGTAACAAAGAGAGACGGGCCGTCTGATTGGACAGGAGTGGCAGAGGGGCGGGGTTTTAGAGGTTTAGATGGAAACCTGCATTGTCAGGTAGAGGAGTGTTGGAGGGTCTGTCACCTGTTCACCAGGTACATCATGACGATATTGTGTGTGTGTGTGTGTGTGTGTGTGTGTGTGTGTGTGTGTGTTTTACAGGATGACTGCTTAAGCTCTCTCACCAGGTTCAGTTCAGCCTGTTGGAATGCGGCTCCACCAACAACAGTTCAGTCTCACTTCATCAGGCTGCTAGCAGGTAACACACACTACACACACAACACACACACACATACAGTTGCATACGGTATGTTTGTAATCAGTGTGTGTGTGTGTGTGTGTGTGTGCGTTGTAGCCCTGGTTCCAGACTCTCAGGTAGAAAACACACTCTCTATCCTCGACATCGACATGTTTCACCTGCTGGTGAGTTTAATCACTTCATACTGAGTTTAAACCAAGTTTATATTGATTTAGTCTAAACCCAGTCATCTTCAAGAGTAGAGCCAGTTTATTTACATAATAAAGTCAGTAAATCCAGAGTAGAGCCAGTTTATTTACATAATAAAGTCAGTAAATCCAGAGTAGAGCCAGTTTATTTACATAATAAAGTCAGTAAATCCAGTGTAGAGCCAGTTTATTTACATAATAAAGTCAGTAAATCCAGAGTAGAGCCAGTTTATTTACATAATAAAGTCAGTAAATCCAGAGTAGAGCCAGTTTATTTACATAATAAAGTCAGTAAATCCAGTGTAGAGCCAGTTTATACATAATAAAGTCAGTAAATCCAGAGTAGAGCCAGTTTATTTACATAATAAAGTCAGTAAATCCAGAGTAGAGCCAGTTTATTTACATAATAAAGTCAGTAAATCCAGAGTAGAGCCAGTTTATTTACACAATAAAGTCAGTAAATCCAGAGTAGAGCCAGTTTATTTACATAATAAAGTCAGTAAATCCAGAGTAGAGCCAGTTTATTTACACAATAAAGTCAGTAAATCCAGAGTAGAGCCAGTTTATACATAATAAAGTCAGTAAATCCAGTGTAGAGCCAGTTTATTTACATAATAAAGTCAGTAAATCCAGAGTAGAGCCAGTTTATTTACATAATAAAGTCAGTAAATCCAGAGTAGAGCCAGTTTATTTACATAATAAAGTCAGTAAATCCAGAGTAGAGCCAGTTTATTTACATAATAAAGTCAGTAAATCCAGAGTAGAGCCAGTTTATTTACATAATAAAGTCAGTAAATCCAGAGTAGAGCCAGTTTATTTACATAATAAAGTCAGTAAATCCAGAGTAGAGCCAGTTTATTTACATAATAAAGTCAGTAAATCCAGAGTAGAGCCAGTTTATTTACATAATAAAGTCAGTAAATCCAGAGTAGAGCCAGTTTATTTACATAATAAAGTCAGTAAATCCAGAGTAGAGCCAGTTTATTTACATAATAAAGTCAGTAAATCCAGAGTAGAGCCAGTTTATTTACATAATAAAGTCAGTAAATCCAGAGTAGAGCCAGTTTATTTACATAATAAAGTCAGTAAATCCAGAGTAGAGCCAGTTTATTTACATAATAAAGTCAGTAAATCCAGAGTAGAGCCAGTTTATTTACATAATAAAGTCAGTAAATCCAGAGTAGAGCCAGTTTATTTACACAATAAAGTCAGTAAATCCAGAGTAGAGCCAGTTTATTTACATAATAAAGTCAGTAAATCCAGTGTAGAGCCAGTTTATTTACATAATAAAGTCAGTAAATCCAGAGTAGAGCCAGTTTATTTACATAATAAAGTCAGTAAATCCAGAGTAGAGCCAGTTTATTTACATAATAAAGTCAGTAAATCCAGTGTAGAGCCAGTTTATTTACATAATAAAGTCAGTAAATCCAGAGTAGAGCCAGTTTATTTACATAATAAAGTCAGTAAATCCAGAGTAGAGCCAGTTTATTTACATAATAAAGTCAGTAAATCCAGAGTAGAGCCAGTTTATTTACATAATAAAGTCAGTAAATCCAGTGTAGAGCCAGTTTATTTACATAATAAAGTCAGTAAATCCAGAGTAGAGCCAGTTTATTTACATAATAAAGTCAGTAAATCCAGAGTAGAGCCAGTTTATTTACATAATAAAGTCAGTAAATCCAGAGTAGAGCCAGTTTATTTACACAATAAAGTCAGTAAATCCAGAGTAGAGCCAGTTTATACATAATAAAGTCAGTAAATCCAGTGTAGAGCCAGTTTATACATAATAAAGTCAGTAAATCCAGAGTAGAGCCAGTTTATTTACACAATAAAGTCAGTAAATCCAGAGTAGAGCCAGTTTATTTACATAATAAAGTCAGTAAATCCAGAGTAGAGCCAGTTTATTTACATAATAAAGTCAGTAAATCCAGTGTAGAGCCAGTTTATACATAATAAAGTCAGTAAATCCAGAGTAGAGCCAGTTTATTTACATAATAAAGTCAGTAAATCCAGAGTAGAGCCAGTTTATTTACATAATAAAGTCAGTAAATCCAGAGTAGAGCCAGTTTATTTACACAATAAAGTCAGTAAATCCAGAGTAGAGCCAGTTTATTTACATAATAAAGTCAGTAAATCCAGAGTAGAGCCAGTTTATTTACATAATAAAGTCAGTAAATCCAGAGTAGAGCCAGTTTATTTACATAATAAAGTCAGTAAATCCAGAGTAGAGCCAGTTTATTTACATAATAAAGTCAGTAAATCCAGAGTAGAGCCAGTTTATTTACATAATAAAGTCAGTAAATCCAGAGTAGAGCCAGTTTATTTACATAATAAAGTCAGTAAATCCAGAGTAGAGCCAGTTTATTTACATAATAAAGTCAGTAAATCCAGAGTAGAGCCAGTTTATTTACATAATAAAGTCAGTAAATCCAGAGTAGAGCCAGTTTATTTACATAATAAAGTCAGTAAATCCAGTGTAGAGCCAGTTTATACATAATAAAGTCAGTAAATCCAGAGTAGAGCCAGTTTATTTACATAATAAAGTCAGTAAATCCAGAGTAGAGCCAGTTTATTTACATAATAAAGTCAGTAAATCCAGAGTAGAGCCAGTTTATTTACATAATAAAGTCAGTAAATCCAGAGTAGAGCCAGTTTATTTACATAATAAAGTCAGTAAATCCAGAGTAGAGCCAGTTTATTTACATAATAAAGTCAGTAAATTCAGAGTAGAGCCAGTTTATTTACATAATAAAGTCAGTAAATCCAGAGTAGAGCCAGTTTATTTACATAATAAAGTCAGTAAATCCAGAGTAGAGCCAGTTTATTTACATAATAAAGTCAGTAAATCCAGAGTAGAGCCAGTTTATTTACATAATAAAGTCAGTAAATCCAGAGTAGAGCCAGTTTATTTACATAATAAAGTCAGTAAATCCAGTGTAGAGCCAGTTTATACATAATAAAGTCAGTAAATCCAGAGTAGAGCCAGTTTATTTACATAATAAAGTCAGTAAATCCAGAGTAGAGCCAGTTTATTTACATAATAAAGTCAGTAAATCCAGAGTAGAGCCAGTTTATTTACATAATAAAGTCAGTAAATCCAGAGTAGAGCCAGTTTATTTACATAATAAAGTCAGTAAATCCAGAGTAGAGCCAGTTTATTTACATAATAAAGTCAGTAAATCCAGAGTAGAGCCAGTTTATTTACATAATAAAGTCAGTAAATCCAGAGTAGAGCCAGTTTATTTACACAATAAAGTCAGTAAATCCAGAGTAGAGCCAGTTTATTTACATAATAAAGTCAGTAAATCCAGAGTAGAGCCAGTTTATTTACATAATAAAGTCAGTAAATCCAGAGTAGAGCCAGTTTATTTACATAATAAAGTCAGTAAATCCAGAGTAGAGCCAGTTTATTTACATAATAAAGTCAGTAAATCCAGAGTAGAGCCAGTTTATTTACATAATAAAGTCAGTAAATCCAGAGTAGAGCCAGTTTATTTACATAATAAAGTCAGTAAATCCAGAGTAGAGCCAGTTTATTTACATAATAAAGTCAGTAAATCCAGAGTAGAGCCAGTTTATACATAATAAAGTCAGTAAATCCAGAGTAGAGCCAGTTTATTTACATAATAAAGTCAGTAAATCCAGAGTAGAGCCAGTTTATTTACATAATAAAGTCAGTAAATCCAGTGTAGAGCCAGTTTATACATAATAAAGTCAGTAAATCCAGAGTAGAGCCAGTTTATTTACATAATAAAGTCAGTAAATCCAGAGTAGAGCCAGTTTATTTACATAATAAAGTCAGTAAATCCAGAGTAGAGCCAGTTTATTTACATAATAAAGTCAGTAAATCCAGAGTAGAGCCAGTTTATTTACATAATAAAGTCAGTAAATCCAGAGTAGAGCCAGTTTATTTACATAATAAAGTCAGTAAATCCAGAGTTCCTGTTAACGGTCAGTGTTGGTCTCTGCAGGTCTACAGTGTGATGTCATACAGCTCGGTTCACAGTCTGGACCAATCAGGACTGAGAGTTGTGGACTCTGCCCACCTCCACCTGCTTCACCTGGTCACTGTGGCTCACCTGGTGCAGATCCTGCTCACCTCCACCACAGGTCTCACTGACATGAACACACACTGTCTGTCTCACACCTGTCTGTCTCACCTGTCTGTCTCTCACCTGTCTGTCTCTCTCACCTGTCTGTCTCTCTCACCTGTCTGTCTCTCACCTGTCTGTCTCACCTGTCTGTCTCTCACCTGTCTGTCTCTCTCACCTGTCTGTCTCACACCTGTCTGTCTCACCTGTCTGTCTCTCACCTGTCTGTCTCTCACCTGTCTGTCTCTCACCTGTCTGTCTCTCACACCTGTCTGTCTCTCACCTGTCTGTCTCTCTCACCTGTCTGTCTCTCACCTGTCTGTCTCTCACCTGTCTGTGTCTCACCTGTCTGTCTCTCTCACCCGTCTGTCTCTCTCACCTGTCTGTCTCTCACCTGTCTGTGTCTCACCTGTCTGTGTCTCACCTGTCTGTCTCTCTCACCTGTCTGTCTCTCTCACCTGTCTGTCTCTCTCACCTGTTTGTCTGTCTCTCACCTGTCTCTCTCACCTGTCTCTCTCACCTGTCTGTCTCTCTCACCTGTCTCTCTTACCTGTCTCTCTCACCTGTCTCTCTCACCTGTCTCTCTCACCTGTCTGTCTCTCTCACCTGTCTGTCTCTCTCACCTGTCTGTCTCTCACCTGTCTGTCTCTCACCTGTCTGTCTCTCTCACCTGTCTGTCTCTCTCACCTGTCTGTCTCTCACCTGTCTGTCTCTCTCACCTGTCTGTCTCTCTCACCTGTCTGTCTCTCACCTGTCTGTCTCTCACCTGTCTGTCTCTCTCACCTGTCTGTCTCTCACCTGTCTGTCTCTCTCACCTGTCTCTGTCTCTCTCACCTGTCTCTCTCTCTCACCTGTCTCTCTCTCTCACCTGTCTGTCTCTCACCTGTCTGTCTCTCACCTGTCTGTCTCTCTCACCTGTCTGTCTCTCTCACCTGTCTGTCTCTCTCACCTGTCTGTCTCTCTCACCTGTCTGTCTCTCTCACCTGTTTGTCTGTCTCTCACCTGTCTCTCTCACCTGTCTCTCTCACCTGTCTGTCTCTCTCACCTGTCTCTCTTACCTGTCTCTCTCACCTGTCTCTCTCACCTGTCTCTCTCACCTGTCTCTCTCACCTGTCTGTCTCTCTCACCTGTCTGTCTCTCTCACCTGTCTGTCTCTCACCTGTCTGTCTCTCACCTGTCTGTCTCTCTCACCTGTCTGTCTCTCTCACCTGTCTGTCTCTCACCTGTCTGTCTCTCACCTGTCTGTCTCTCTCACCTGTCTGTCTCTCACCTGTCTGTCTCTCTCACCTGTCTGTCTCTCACCTGTCTGTCTCTCACACCTGTCTGTCTCTCACCTGTCTGTCTCTCTCACCTGTCTCTGTCTCTCTCACCTGTCTCTCTCTCTCACCTGTCTCTCTCTCTCACCTGTCTGTCTCTCACCTGTCTGTGTCTCTCACCTGTCTGTGTCTCTCACCTGTCTGTCTCTCTCACCTGTCTGTCTCTCTCACCTGTCTGTCTCTTTCACCTGTCTGTCTCTCACCTGTCTGTCTCTCACCTGTCTGTCTCTCACCTGTCTGTCTCTCACCTGTCTGTCTCTCACCTGTCTGTCTCTCTCACCTGTCTGTCTCTCTCACCTGTCTGTCTCTCACCTGTCTGTCTCTCTCACCTGTCTGTCTCTCTCACCTGTCTGTCTCTCACCTGTCTGTCTCTCACCTGTCTGTCTCTCTCACCTGTCTGTCTCACCTGTCTGTCTCTCTCACCTGTCTGTCTCTCTCACCTGTCTGTCTCTCTCACCTGTCTGTCTCTCTCACCTGTCTGTCTCTCACCTGTCTGTCTCTCACCTGTCTCTCTCACCTGTCTGTCTCACCTGTCTGTCTCACCTGTCTGTCTCACCTGTCTGTCTCTCTCACCTGTCTCTCTCACCTGTCTGTCTCTCTCACCTGTCTGTCTCTCTCACCTGTCTGTCTCTCACCTGTCTCTCTCACCTGTCTGTCTCTCACCTGTCTCTCTCACCTGTCTGTCTCTCTCACCTGTCTGTCTCTCACCTGTCTCTCTCACCTGTCTGTCTCTCTCACCTGTCTCTCTCACCTGTCTGTCTCTCTCACCTGTCTGTCTCTCTCACCTGTCTCTCTCACCTGTCTCTCTCTCTCACCTGTCTCTCTCTCTCACCTGTCTCTCTTACCTGTCTGTCTCTCTCACCTGTCTGTCTCTCTCACCTGTCTGTCTCTCTCACCTGTCTGTCTCTCTCACCTGTCTGTCTCTCTCACCTGTCTGTCTCTCTCACCTGTCTGTCTCTCACCTGTCTCTCTCACCTGTCTGTCTCTCACCTGTCTCTCTCACCTGTCTGTCTCTCTCACCTGTCTCTCTCACCTGTCTGTCTCTCTCACCTGTCTCTCTCTCTCACCTGTCTGTCTCTCTCACCTGTCTGTCTCTCACCTGTCTGTCTCTCTCACCTGTCTGTCTCTCACCTGTCTCTCTCACCTGTCTGTCTCTCTCACCTGTCTGTCTCTCTCACCTGTCTGTCTCTCTCACCTGTCTGTCTCTCACCTGTCTCTCTCACCTGTCTGTCTCTCTCACCTGTCTGTCTCTCACCTGTCTCTCTCACCTGTCTGTCTCTCTCACCTGTCTCTCTCACCTGTCTCTCTCACCTGTCTGTCTCTCTCACCTGTCTCTCTCACCTGTCTGTCTCTCTCACCTGTCTCTCTCACCTGTCTGTCTCTCACCTGTCTGTCTCTCACCTGTCTGTCTCTCTCACCTGTCTGTCTCTCACCTGTCTGTCTCTCACCTGTCTGTCTCTCACCTGTCTCTCTCACCTGTCTGTCTCTCACCTGTCTCTCTCACCTGTCTCTCTCACCTGTCTCTCTCACCTGTCTGTCTCTCACCTGTCTGTCTCTCACCTGTCTCTCTCACCTGTCTCTCTCACCTGTCTCTCTCACCTGTCTCTCTCACCTGTCTCTCTCACCTGTCTGTCTCTCTCACCTGTCTCTCTCACCTGTCTGTCTCTCTCACCTGTCTCTCTCACCTGTCTCTCTCACCTGTCTCTCTCTCTCACCTGTCTGTCTCTCTCACCTGTCTCTCTCACCTGTCTGTCTCTCTCACCTGTCTGTCTCTCTCACCTGTCTCTCTCACCTGTCTGTCTCTCACCTGTCTCTCTCACCTGTCTGTCTCTCTCACCTGTCTCTCTCACCTGTCTGTCTCTCTCACCTGTCTCTCTCTCTCACCTGTCTGTCTCTCTCACCTGTCTGTCTCTCACCTGTCTGTCTCTCTCACCTGTCTGTCTCTCACCTGTCTCTCTCACCTGTCTGTCTCTCTCACCTGTCTGTCTCTCTCACCTGTCTGTCTCTCACCTGTCTCTCTCACCTGTCTGTCTCTCTCACCTGTCTCTCTCACCTGTCTGTCTCTCTCACCTGTCTCTCTCACCTGTCTGTCTCTCACCTGTCTGTCTCTCACCTGTCTGTCTCTCTCACCTGTCTCTCACACCTGTCTGTCTCTCACCTGTCTGTCTCTCACCTGTCTGTCTCTCTCACCTGTCTCTCTCACCTGTCTGTCTCTCACCTGTCTGTCTCTCACCTGTCTGTCTCTCTCACCTGTCTCTCTCACCTGTCTGTCTCTCTCACCTGTCTGTCTCTCTCACCTGTCTCTCTCACCTGTCTGTCTCTCACCTGTCTGTCTCTCACCTGTCTGTAGAGGAGGTGTGTATGGATCAGGATGGCCGTGCATCAGAGGAGGAGGAGCTCACCTGTCAGCTCTACAACACGCTGAGGAGACACCTGGGCAGGTCAGTACACACAGACAGACACACACTGACACACACACACTGACACACACACACTGACTCACACACACACACTGACTCACACTCACAGACACACACACTGACACAGACACACACACACACAGACACACACACACACTGACACACACACACTGACACATACACACACTGACACACACACACTGACACACACACACACTGACACACACACACTGACTCACACACACACACACCCACACTCA